>JAULBZ010000368.1:0-32627 GCA_032360805.1 Neoturris breviconis
TTCAGAATATTTTCAGCCAACTTGGCTGAAAATATTCTGAAAAATCTCTCCTCCACAGCGATGACCGGCAGTTATTTTGAGCCCTGTACTACCATCATAAAAATAGGTCAAGCGTCAAAAGTTGTGAATGATTTCTTAACAATTTTTTCGTGCAATCTAAAGTCAATAAACTTTCAAGATGACTTACTGTCTTTCCACGTAATACCCTATTTTCAGTGGTCGGGATAAGAGTAAATAATCAATGTGGAGGAGGGATAATTGAGCATTAACTTGAACGCATAGCCTGAAGCTATGCTTAAAAATCACTCCTCCACAGTGATTATTTGCTCTTATTTCGACCACTCTGACTGCCAGCCGTAAACTACACTGTGGTAAATGATATCATATTAATGTTGAAAAGACGTTGAGATGTCAAAACGGCATCTTTTCGACATTGATTAGACGCCCCATGCGCACTGGGTAAAGACTGGTAACAGAGTGTAGAAGGTCAAAAGAGAACATCACTGCCGGTAAACGACGTCGGGACAACATCGAATGAGTTTGTTCTGACATGTTGTGTGCCCACAAGGTTATGATTACAGATAACTAATCCAGTCATGTCTTATTAAAAAGTCGTCGTTGTGACACTGCGACGTCTTTCCAACGTTGATTGTGTCACTGTTTATATCACATCGTTTGATTGGTTGATTAGGTTTTTCCAACCAATTAAAAAGCTTACTTTTTTTTCTTCAGCAACAACATTGATTTAAAAATACCATCAATATCAATTTCAACCATTCTGTATAATTTATTCACTTCGTTTTTAACCTAAAGAAAGAGTCAATGAAAATGTAAATAACGAGTCGTATGACTGGTTGATTAGGTTTTTCGAAAACGAGGTTATATTCGCATAAATTATGTTGCTTGGTTATTATTGTGTAAATGCAAAACAAACAGGGCAGACGCAAAATAACAAAGAAAACGAAAGTAACGAAACAAAATTCAAAGAGTAAACTAACAGAGCAGTAATTAAATAAACACAATAAATAATAATTATTTAAAAATGGCTTCCACACGATGGACTGAGTTGATATTTTGCATTTCTTTCATACATGGTGGAGGCGGTTGAAACGGTTAGGTGAGCTGTTATTATGGATGAACAAAATGGAACCTTGGTTCAGAGTTATGTGCTTCTTCAAAATGAGAAGGTGATTTCGTTCAATCATTAATAGATTTTTTGAATGCAAAATTGCAGAAATTATAAGCGGCAATAAAAAATGAACAATGAGCCATTATTTTAGATGGGATCCCAAAATAAGGATGCTACTATGTACAAAAGATCAAATGCAAATTGTTGAATCTCATCAAATGACCTACATTATTATTTAAACAAACAGTAATTAATAATCATTATGAGATCGAAGCCTAGCAATCGAAGCCTAGCGTTGTATTCTGGTTATCACTAGGCCTCTGAATTCAAGTCAGCATTCCCCTGTGAAGGAGCATTTTTGGGGACTAATTTGCAGCCTGTTGGCTGCAAATTAGCCTCTAAAGATGCTCCTCCACAGGGGAATGTTGTCGTGAATTCAAAGGCCTGCATCATAAGCAACATTTCAAACAGTCTAACCTTTGTTCCAATTTTTCTGACTTCTTGCAAGTCCTCTGAGTTGGTATTAATCATGATTGAGTCAGTATCACCATAAATAACATCTAACCCTAAACCACCTGCTAAGTCTTTTGTCTTCATCAATATCTACACAAAAATCAAATTAAACACTTTAAAAAACATTGCCAATATTTTTCTTTGATAGTGATTTTACTACATTTTTCCTTCCTGATGAGAATATTATAGAAATCTGGCTACAAGCACACCTAAATATATGCCCACCAGATTTCACATACAAAAACACGCTTGTTTTATATAAGCTCGTGAATCAATATCCGGGTGTTGATTAAAGATTTTATTCATAATGTAAGGTAACACCTTTTCAGTACCAAAAATTTCGATTTTGAGAAGCTCAATGATTACGAACTTTCTATTCCTGATAAAATTGTCGAATTTCATTTAGATGAAAGTAGTGTGAGAGCAATGACAAGGGAAAGGATGACGATGTAATCGAAGTAATTCAAGCCTGAACATAACTGCTGGACTTCACCTGTGGAGGAGTGTTTTTTTTAGCATAATGAGCTGAACTATACTCAAAAAACACTCATCCACGGGTGATGTTCAGCAATTCAGGCTTGTAATTTGACGAGAAATATCCATCAAGAATTTTCACTCTTATCCATTTGGTGTTTTATTTTTCATACGCAAAACTCCGCTCATTCATAAAACCGCCCGGATAATAAGCCCACCAAAATGTGTCTTTGAAATATTATAAACCCGGGACTTATAACCGGATAATACGGTATGAAAGTCAGAATTTTCAAATAATAATAGCTAAACACGTGGATCAAACTTCAAGAACACATGTCTACCTGCATAAAAATATTGGAAAGCAGCACATCAAATTTACTCTAATCAGGATGATATATTTACTCATTGCAACTCAACTCAAATTATGTTTTAAAAACTTAGTATAGATACTAAATGAGCAAAAATAAATTGAGAAGAGAAATTTATCAACAAACTTTAGTTGATTGGTTGATTAGGTTTTCCAACCAATTAAAAAACTCTGACTAAGTATCTTCTCTGCTTTATTTTTTATGCTTCAGTGACTAAAATAAGAGTAAATAATTACTGCGGTGATTTTTGAACATAATCTTCTAGGTTTTGTAGCCTAAAGCTATGTTCAAAAATCACTCCTACACAGTGATTATTTTCTAACCTCACGACCTTTTCCAGTAACAAGAGCAGCAAGTGGTTTTGCAAAGAACCTTGAATGGCTGAATCCTAAGCAACCGTACATACTGAAAAGAAGAACAATAGCGATCACATAAGCGACCATCTGAAAATTTCACTCCAAAATCACATTTTTTTGGTAGGGTTAAACCAACTAAAATTGGCAAATTTTAACAAAAATGAATCGATACAGGAGTGTGTTATTTCAATGATCTTGCAATAAATTGGTTTCTTCGTGAAGATCGTTGACTCAGTACTCTCTTCTGTAGAATTTATTTTTGAGACGGCCCCTAAGTGCAATTAAGTATACATCTTTTGTCAGAGTATACAATAAAATATTATGTGTTGGATATAAGAATAAATAATAATTGTGGAGGAGGTCTTTTAGCATAGCTGTAAATCTAAATTTATGCTCAAATATCACTCCTCCACAGTGATTATTTACTCATTATTTCCAGCACTGTGAGCAAATCTAACCATATAGGCAGTGGTAGAAGTAAGTGTAGCCTGAAGCTATGCTCAAAAATCACTTCTCTGCAGTGATTATTACCTTCAACTACATCGTACAGATCTGAAAATGTTGACAAATATTAAATAGTAGATCATACCTATTAGCAGTAAGTTTGAGAGCTTTTTGTCTAATGTCATACTAAAGGTAAAAAAATATAAATATATTTATCTTTAATGGCCTTAATTCATCATAGTCCGAGCCGGCAAAAACGAACGTTGTTCTAACATTATTTTACTGACTTCGAACAGGTTTTTGCCGACTGGGGTGTAGTATGAAAAGCAATTTAGAAGCAAATCAATAAGTTTCAAAATAAATACTTTGTACTGATTACGTATCTAAAAAGTTGATTTCCACGAGGCGAAAAATCACACACATTTACGGAGACTAGCTCTGATAATCACATAAATATCTTACTTGTAAGTATAGTTCTGATGTTGGAGGAGTTTTCTTTAACAAACTTTTCACCTATATGTAAGTAAAAAGTCAAGTTTATACTGTAAAACACGAGGAAAATGCTTCCATAATTTCTTCCTTAAATAAAATATAGACATGAGGTCAAAGTTATAGATAAAATATTTGGAGTTAATTTTTTACCTTTTTTTACAGTAAATGATATACCAATAAGTTACTACAATTAATCACGCAGTGGGAAAGCGATGTCGTTCTGACATTTTTCTGTGCAGGGCAACAAAGTATCAGTGGTCAATATAAGAGTAAATAATCACTGTGGAGGAAAGTGAATTTTGAGCTTCAGATTACATTATTTACTATTATTTCAACCACTAATCTTAAATCCCCCCCTTCCCCTCTCAAGGCCGGGGACACTACGAAGAGAGTACTTTTTTACCCTTTCCAGATCTTAATTGTTCTCCTGATGAGGAATCAATCTACCTTATTAACTGTCTGAAAAGTGGCCGGAACCACTTCCAGAGGAACAAGTTTAAAGAAGTGATTCCAGATTCAAAATGTTCCCCCGAGTGTGGTATTGAATGGGGAACCTCTGGATCATAAGCACCACTGCTTAACCCCTGAGCCACTACTGCCACAACTTACTTGTTTCCTTCTTTCAACTAATCGTTTAATTTCTGTAGGTAAAATCCCTACATCAAGATCTGCTGCAGGTACTTCAGGTAATTCCTCGTCTTCCTAAATAACAATAACAGGGGTCATCAATTCAGTACAAAATCTAAAAGTTATAACTCCTCCCCTCCTAGCACACACAAACAATGGAAATGTCATGATAAAAAATAACACTTTTGTAAAGGCTAAAATACACAATCATTTTAAAATGATCATTTAAAAATGACAGTGTATTTCATGAAAAAGTGAAGAAAAGTACCGGTCATTTCAAAAATGATGAACTTTGAATAGAAAATTCTAGACTCTATTGTTTTCCTCAAATTTTTATGGCGCCAATTTGTTTCTTAAATGATTCGTGTATTTTAGGTGTTCACATCATTTTAAATGATAAAAAACAATGATCTTTAAAATGATCGTGTATTTCAGCCTTAAGACTCTCCCACAACAAACCTATGTGCATATATTAAATGGATGGCTTCAGGGCTAGATTAAAAGCATTTAGTTGCTGATCATTTTTCATGGAAACCAGAATGTTGGATTACATTAAACGAGTCAGACAGGTACACAACTAGAAGATGATACCAAAAGTGTCACTGTTCCTAATGTTCCAATCAATCTCGACTCCATATGAGCTATATAAAATATTAATATACCTCATACATACCTCACCATTTTTATTTTTAACTTGTCGAGCAATCGTTGTAAAGCAAATATTAAATTCTTGAATAATAGATGGATACAAACTGTTGAAATCCAGAAGTAAAATATATTTATCGTAGAAACCTAAAATGAAGAATAATGAAGAGTAACGTGAAATAATTTAAAATCATTTACAGATAATATTATCTATGCTTAAGGGACCGTCTCAAAAATAAAATCTACTGAGAAGAGTACTTACAACGATCTTACAATATCAGTACCTTTTTTTGGTTCCAACACTAGACCACCAGTATAAGCTGGTTTCTTTCGTCCTTTGCTTTTCTTTTTACCATCTGTTTCTTCATGGTTGTCACCTTCTTCGTGTACGTGCTGAACATGGAAAATAATAGGTTACTAAGGTTAACTTCGCAAATTTGGGCCATCAGAAACTAATCCCAAGAGCATACACAAGCATAAATATAACTGCCAGACATCACCTGTAGAGGAGTGTTTTTTTTAGTATAGTGTTCACTTCTCCATATATTCAGGCTTCATACAGTGAGTGCTACTTTGAATTACACTTAAAATATTTTGATCATCAAAGATAAATAAAAAAGGAACACTGAATTCGATAGGAAGATAATACAAGACCAAAGCAGTGTTCAAAATAACAGCAAATAATCACTGTGGTGGAGTGGTTTTTTATCATTGATTCAGGCCAAAATGCCCGAAGTAATGCTCAAAACCCCTCCTCCACAGTGATTAATTGCTCTTATTTCAAACAATGCAAAGTAAGTAAAATAACTTGTGTATGAATAACGTTGATCAAAATAAGAGTAAATAATCAGTGCAAGAGGGATTTTGAGCATGAATTCGGGCTTCTATCCTGAAGCTATGCTCATTAGCACTTCTCCACAGTGATTATTTGCTTTTATTATGCTAACCTGCTTCTTTTGATTGAATGACTTGTCAGGCAGTATATAACCTCTAATAGTGAAGAAAATACAGAAATGTTAACACAAGACTTAGTGCTTGTAAATAGTGTTCAGTGGTTAACTGTCGGTCACCACTGTGGAGGAGAGATTTTTCGAAATATTTTTCGCTACATTGGCTGGAAACATTCTGAAAAATCTCTTTTTCACAGTGATAACCAGCAGTTATTTTAAGCCCGGAGTAGAATATTAAATCAATTTATGACCTTTACTACAGACGTTAAACATATTTTTGCCCACTGGGTACGAATAACCTTCTCAATTCCACAATGTATAAATACTGCTAAGTATAATTTCGAGCCAATTGAACTTGAATACAAAACAGAATGATACTGATATCCAATTTTAAAATATTGACATACACAAAACCTATACTTTCTCATGACGAGGAAGAATAAATCAACAGACAAGAGAAAACATCTCAGAAGAAGACATTCTCACATCTTTATTTTCCAATTAAAATGAGCCCCAAGTGAAATAGTTTGAAATCATTTACAAATACAGGTCTCTAAACTCACGACAAAATTCCCCTGTGGATCTTTGGAGACTAATTTGCAGCCTGTTGGCCTGTCCACAGGGGAGATGCCGACGTGAATTCAGAGGCCTGCAAATAAAAATACATAGATTTCTAATAAGACCTAAGTTTAAGTATAGTGTATGAGCATAGAATAGCCTTCCTGTGCAAATACATACTAACAACCTACGGAAAATACAAGTAATTAATAATATTCTTACTTCTTTGAGAAAGCATGTAATAAAAGAAATTCATTTCGTTCTGACCGTCCACCTAATAATGTTCTAGACTAAAAAGAAAACAAACAATATCTTAGAGTGCCAATTCTGTAGCCAGCAGGATAGGAGTGCAGCGAGATGTTCAAAACTCACTAACTAAATAGCATGTATTACAGAAATTATTTTCAATAGCACGTGTTTATAAGATCCAGAAGGTCAAAGGTCATTGATTGACTTTAAGACAACAATCCAACAAAAATAACTCTATTGCTTCTTGGAAAGATTATATTATTATATAAGTAATAATATATATTGTTTCTCTAGAAAACAGGTAATAAACCGTTTATAAAAGAGGAGGCAGCCAGATATCCTAAAACATCGGTGATTGTGATGGTGACAGAAGCAATATATCAAGATGAATTAAATGGCTGGAAGTAGGATCAGGGGTTAAAGTAACTATTAGATATCACTCTGGAGGAGATATTTTTCAGAATATTTTCAGCCAATTTGTCATGAATTGTTATCAACCTACCATGACATTTCCACATATACCAGTAATTTGGAAAGCCAGTGGGAGTATATTTAATTCGTACATCAGCTTTAGTTTATACTCAGCATCGGTCTATACAAAATAAACATTTTAAATGCAAACCTATATGGAACTTCCTGAACTCCAAAATAATGGTTAAACGTCACCAGTGGAGGAGTGTTTTCAAATAGTTTCCAGCTTTGCAGCTGAAAACTATACTAAAACAACACTCTTCCACAGGTGATGTCAGACCATTATTTTGAAGCTTGTAACAGTTACTTTTAGACTTGATATGAGAAGATAAAAACAATTCTTTGACATTAATCCAATGGGCAAAAACTTGTTCAAAGTCCACAGTAAAGACACTAGAACAACATCATTCGATATTGTTCTAGCATCTTAAATGTGGACTTTGAACAAGATTTGCCCACTGGGAAGATAAATATTCAGTTATATCCATGACACATCGTAGATAGATTTAAAAATTATTAAAATGTAATTTTCCCATTTGACAAAACTTTGTTTAAAGTATTTATTCCTGACTTAGAACAAATTTTTGTCCAATGGCTCAGATACAATTCTTTAAGTTATACCTTAAAACACCCATGTAAAAATACCTACCATATTGTTCTTCAACATGCTGAGAAGTGTATCTGTTTTCCTACAAAACGAAAACAAGCTATTATATATGTAGAACAGATCTTGCAGTTTAAGCTATTATGTACCTGTAATAATTTTTTATTTAAACGTATTTATAAACTAGTCTGCATGACATGTCAATTCTTCAAATTGATTAGTTTCCAGATCTGAAGATGAACGAGTGACAACACTCTATTTTTAAAGGGGGTTTGGTCAAAATTTTATGTTTTTGCATAGGCTTGACATAGGATGAAGGTTAGAGGTAACTGGCTCATGATTTCTTGGGGGGAGTGGATGATGTTCAAAGAAAAACGGGATCGTGTTTCCAAGGGGCGGTTGATACCTTGGAGAACACTCTATTTTAAAATTTTAAGAAATATATCATTTTGTTTAGATTTATTTTTATCTATAGTTTGTATGCAATACTTAAGAAACAACTCCAACCATAGTGAATGAGCATCTGACCTACCTTAGGTTAATTGGAATTTCTTCAGCTAACATATCATGTCTTGATTTATTTAAAATGACCGAGACAAGTTCTAAAGTAGATAATAATAGAGTATAAAGAGTCTGTACAAAGTAGATAATAGGGTATGAAAACGTAAAATTCAAGAAAGACCAATTCACTTAAAAAGGACTCTGATGTATATAATTAATACTTCATGATGTTGCCAGTCAAAGGGATGTTACAGTCGCAACATATAATCTGTTAGCTTTTTAAAAACTTACTTGACATATCATAACTCTGACACCTTATCAATTCTTTTGCACTGATTTTGACATCGCATACCAACCTTCCGCATGCAGTATTCTTATCACTTGGTATGAAAGACTGTTTACTAGAACTCTATATAGAAAATGAAAATTAATATGGGAGATGTATTAATCGAAATGAGAAAAAAATAATCCCTGCGGAGAAAAGATTTTTGAGCATAGCTTCAGGCTAGCTATGCAAAATCCCTTCTCCGCAGTGATTATTTACTCTTGTTTCGACCACTGAGATGCATATTATGAACAGCTCACCATATTATAAGAAGATGTCTGAAAATAGCTCTTGGATCGCACCTGTGAAGGAATGCTTTTTCAATACCTAAAAACTATATTCAAACAACACTTCTCCACAGGTGATGTCAAACAGTTATTTTCTAGTTTGATCAGCTCAACAATGGAATAGACTAGTAGCAAGTCTCAATATAAATGTTGGACATCACCTGTGAAGGAGTGTTTTTAGTACTATACACAAAACACTCCTCCATAGATGATATTTGACATTTAGAGGCTTGCGTACTTCAATGAAACCAAAGAAATACAAGATGGTCGACTCAGTACATTGGTTGAAATAAGAGCAAATATTCTCTTAAGAAGGGATTTTTGAGCATAGCATCAGGCTTTGTAGCCAGAAGCTATGCTCAAAAAAACCACTCCACCACAGTGATTATTTGCTCTTATTTCAATCATTGCAGTTTTAGATGCAAATACTAAATTGGAAATTAGCTCCAACACAGACCGTTGGTAAGGTTAACATTCCTACTTTATTTTATTTAGGGACCGTCTCAAAAATAAAATCTACAAAAAAGAGTACTGAGTCAACGATCTTGCAACGGATCGGTTTCTTTGTACTGAAGAAATCAATCCATTGCAAGTCCGTTAACATGACACACTTCTGCAGTTTCATTTTTGTTGAATTTTATCAATTTTAGTTAATTTAACCCTACTAAAAAAGTCAGTTTCGGAGCAAAATTTTGAGATGCTTCCTTAGCAAGAAAGTTTGGCGGTTGGTGCCATTATGGCAATATTTATGGCAATTATTGTCATGAATGAACCGAAGAAATATTTCTTTACCCCATGAAAATTTCGTCACAATAAAATAATACAGTTAATAATAGTTAAAACCTCCAGAATTATTACCAAGACAAACTTACTGATAATTTTGGAAATGCAGTTCTTTTTAATCGACCAATTTTTGACCAGTGAGGAACCTGAAATAAAATTCAAGATCAAATTATTTGTTTATTTATTTTGGAGACTAAAGCAACTTTTTTTTTTCTTTTTTTATGACACCACAGTTCCCTTACTTCATGGCAATCACATGTATTCTTCTATATAAGCAACACTAGAAAATTAATGGCAATAAATACGGATGGAACCTTGAACCATAATATTATCTTCCATTTGTTTTATAAGAAGATTTGGCCAGACGTTGTTTAGTGTTTGCCTGCTTGGAGGGGAAGGGGTGATGGCAAAATTTGCTCTCATTAAGAGGGGAGATTCATTTTTGGGGGGATAGATTTCCTTGAGGGATTGTGATATAGAGCAGCATAAATTGTTAACATAAGTCAATTAAATATATTTTTCCCTTGTATATACATGTATGTGTCATTTAAATTTAGATTACTTAGAATTGTTGTTAAATATCACTTTTCAACTGATACTACAATGACTCTTGTCTCTCAAAGTCAAGGCCACTACTAGCAGAGGGAGTACTTTTTTATCCTCTCCAAATTTTAATCAGTCACATGACAGGCGATACAACCTTCAACCTACCCTATTGACCCCGAAACATGGCCAGAACCACTTTACAGAGGAACAGGTAGGCAGCAGTACTTCCAGGAATGTGGCTTGAAATTTTTACCCAAGCATGATATTGAACCACTGAGCCACTACTGCACATATACAGCACATGTGTGAGAAAAGTAACCAAGATAAGAACAATATTTTACAAAGTATACCTTATTGAATGAGAGCCGGTGAAGCAAAACGTCAAAATCAAAACCATGAATATCATGACCCTAAAAACAGTTAACATTCGGTGTATTTAAAAACTATAAATAAAATAATATTTTATCACATTTTATAGTTACTTCTTTGCTGCTACTGGTTCTATTGATTTTTGTGATAATTGTATTATTATTTATATGTGATTTTATTTGCTTTACGTTATATCATTTTTGCAAAAAGTTTTCCTCCAGTATTATGTTTTTTCACACACACTCTATCCATGATTATAAAATATTCTTCAAATAATTCTTTTAGCTAATGATAACATAGATGAAAGTACGTTGGAAGAAAGTTTCCTCAAATAATTATTTTGCAAGTGAAAATAATTTTTCCCATCTACTGAAAACTGCATACACGTCCATATGACTCTTTTGCTATCACCCAAGACGTCCAGTAGTCGAGGTAAGAGTACATAATTTCTGTGGAGGAGTGATTTTTGTAGCATAGCTTGGCTTTATAGCATGCAGCTATGTTCAAAAATCACTTCTCCACAGAGATTATTTGCTCTTATTTCAGCCACTGGCATAGGGCTTATACATGGTAGGTTACAGGAGTATGATGTTATAATCATGGGCTAAAAAGAATCAAATAAGAGCAAATAATCACTGTGAAGGATTGATTTTAAAACATTGCTTCAGGCTAGAAAACCTGAAGCAATGCTAAAAAAGTTCCTCCTCCGCAGTGATTGTTAACTCTTCTTTTGAACACTGCAAACTACATTTATAACTTAGCACTTGTAATTAGTCAATTAAGAAGTAAGATTTGCAAGGTCACAAATGACCTGTTATTAACTTTTACCAAGAAAAAAATAAATTAGATTTCGAAGGAAAAATATAAGATTTCTCAAAACGATGGTGAAGAAAGGTGAATCACATACCACAATTACATCAGGATCAATGGTTTGAACTTTCGCTAACAACAACCCTAACATTGATCTCTCTGATGCAGATACTTGAATGTTAAAACCCTTAAACATAAGGATGAAAAATTAGAAGCTACTGTCACACATTTCCTGTATGCACACATTTCCTGTATGGGGCTGAAAACTATTCAAAAACATTCCTCCATAGATATTGATTGGCAGTTATTATTTTCAGATTTGGAAGATTTTTATATAAATTAAAATCATATTGTATAGTATTCAGACCTCTGAACTCACAGTGGCAATATTCTCCTCCACAGGGGAAATATGGCTTACTTATTTTACAAGACCTGAAGTAGTGATTGAAATAAGAGCAAATAATCACAGTGGGGAAGTGACTTTTTCTTGCTACAAAGCCCGAGTCTATGCTCAAAATCCCACCACCACATCGATCATTTACCCTCACTTTAATCACTAATTAAAAGAATTCATCAAACACATAAGAATATCTAATATAAATGCATACAAATAAGATAGAGGCTCGAACTTACCATTTTCTGTACTGTAGATTGGAAATCATAAGGTAGCAGCTGGTCAGATGGTTTTGTCACAACTAGAATACATAGAATAAAATACAGCATAGATAATCCTTGAGGTGTTTTAGCTTCCAATTTATATTATCTAGTTGGCCTTAATATTATGTGTATATTTTTGAAACCGAGAAAGTTGAGAAAGCATATTCACAATCCATTTTCTCAATTCACTTTCAACATTTCTACATAGTATCCTTTCAAAATGAAGCACTCAGTGATTAAAATAACAGCAAATAATCACTGTAGAGGAGTGATTTTTGAGCATAGCTTATGGCTACAAACCTAAAGCTATGCTCAAAAATACCTCCTCCACAGTGATTATTTTACTCTTATTTTAACCATTGGTACTAATAAATAATCTGATCAATATCAAAGATCAGATAAATAATTGACACAACTGATAAAACTATAATGCAGAAAAGGGTGCTATATATTTCTACCAGGCGGCAGTATAACACCACACTTGATACTTCGTATTACAACTAGTACAAATCTTTTATAGCTCCTACTCAAATTAACCATACATATAATAAAGTGTTCACAGATGTCGCGAAAACAAGTAAAGTCTAGTCTGCTTTGTACATTCTGTGTTTAGAGTTCCAAATTATGGATTAATTGTATTCTAAACGACCAATCAGGTCAGAGTAATGATTCTTTATTGCATAGTGAGTGATTTAATTTAAGAGAATGGTCCTAGGAAGACTTACAACAGAAAGAATGTTTGTATGGATCTTTTGGTGCGGCTTTATCAAGAGAAACCTCAGGATGGACATGACCAGCAAATGATATTATCTATAAAGTAGAAGTTTCAAACACCTGTTGACCTAAAGGACTATCTCCAAAATTCGTTCCCCCAGAAGTGTGCTGAATCAATGCTCTTGCAATTGATTGGTTTCTTTATCCCGAATAAACCAATCAATTGCAAGCTCATTGACTTAACACTCCTCATTGCAGATTCATTTTTCTCAAATTTATTGATTTTTACTTTAAAGCTGCCAAAGTGTCTGCTTTTTGAAACGGCTCCTAACAAGCAAGCTCAATGTAAACATGATACTTTACTTTATTATTGATGCTCATTTGCAAACATTACAACACATACTTCAAAGTCCCATAACATAAATCATGGTTACTAGAAGATTATAAAATGCATTTCACAAAATGCGATATCATGTCTATTCAACTAAAAACATTCAGCAACATAACTGACATCATCTGTAGTAGTGATACAAAGGTTCCCAGTCAAGGTACCATGGACAACTCGTGCAGGGTCAGTATCATACGCTGGTAAGAGCTATCAGGTTGCCTCTGATGAAAATCCATTAACTTACGATCAGGGCTTAAAATAACTGTCAGTCATCACTGTGGAGGAGAGATTTTTTAGAATATTTTTATCTAAATTGGCTGAAAGTATTCTGATGAATCTCTACTCCACAGTGATGATCGTGAATCCTTTAACCTCTGTACTATTATCAAGTAAATACTCTACAGGTTGATTTTGACTATCTTTATCTCCAGTATTTCCTCCCTATGTAATACATGAATTGTTTTGAGGCTTAACTAATGAATCTGAATCCAAAAACAAACCTCTAACCTCGTGTGCATATGTTTTTGAATGAGAGTACTAACCTCATGTGCATGAGTTTTCGAATGAGTAGTGGCAATCATTGATAAACTAAGAACAGTCTAAAGATGGAGAAAACAATGATCTTAAATATTTTTTTTCCAAGTTATGGACTGGAGAACAACACATACACACACATAAAAAATACTTTGAAGGTGGACTATAATCTGATCTTTATTATTTCACTATATGTAACAGAATTTGAAAAAAGATGGAAGCATTATTTTTCTGTCTGTAAATGGCTTCTATTGTTCTAGAACCACGCATAAAAAACTTTACAAACATAGATAAACAGTGTTTAAAAAAGGGGAAATGCAGAGGAGTAATTTTTGGGCAAAGCAATGCTCTAGAATCCCTACTTCACAATGATTATTTGCCCTTATTGTGAATGTTGATAAGTTCAAGGTTTTACACACTGGAAAATGTCGTATAGATAAAATATGTAACTCACCATAGGCGGAGGAGGTAAGTTTTCGTCAACAACTGATACAAAACTTGGCCTATCGATAGAAGCCTGAAAAAAAGAATAAGACATAAAAGATTGTGTGCTTTAGACCTTCAGTTCTCCCACATTAAGTTTTTCAAAAGCCATCAATCGGTATCAACACAATGAAACAATTATATTTATTTTAATCAAAATTAAGTTCAACCAATAACAATCTACCAATGACAACTTTTACAGAACCAAAAACCAAATTGTCACAAGTACTCACCTCTATTTTACACCAACTGATTGGCTGTTTAGGAAGTTCTATAAAATCAAATGTTATGAATAAAACAAAAAAAGCTTTACAGTCATTAAATTTATGCATAACAAACTGTGTGAACTGCTCTTCCAATGTACCCTTGAAAGCACCTATTTCCCACAGGAGCATACATGTTTTTTTTTATACATACAAGCACAACGTGTTTTTTTTATACATACAAGCACAACGTTTATAAAAATAATAAATCTATCCAAAATGCGACCAAAATGACCTTCACAAAAATAAATCCATTCATCAATTTAAGTTAAGTTATCTGTAGGGACGGGGGCTGAAGTAAAGGAAATTAAAACTTACGAGGGTATTTTATGTCAATCCATGATGGACCTTGTAGTTTCTGGTTTAGGAAAAGCAGCTCCAAACTAAATAAAGATAATAGAATTATAATAGAAACAAAATGACGCTCCATAACAAAAGCAATACCCATTGGACAATAACTTATTCCATGTCCGCAGTAAAGATGCTAGCACAATATAAGTAATGTCGTCTAAAGTTATAGACCATTTTAAAAATAAAACAACAACTTAAGCCAATTATACTTCGCGGGTTATTTTTCGTTCGCACATGTAATTTAAATAAAAGCAGTGTTCTACATTAACTTCTAGGTAAAACATTTTAAGCTGAAGTGTATAAATTACCTTGAAGTATTTGTACCAAAAACATGGCTAAATGTTTCACCTTGTAAATCCACTGGCAACTGAGGTTGTGCTGCCTAAGATAATGACAATAATAAAATAGAGAAACAAGAATGCGACAGCAGAGTCAAAACGGCTAAACAATGCACTAATGATCAAAATTTCTGATCTTTTTTCTACAAAGCACATTGATTGTTAAATTTGATGAGGACGGAATACAAATTCTGGACTGAATTTAAGACTTCCCCTGATGTCTTTCAGTCTTAAATAAACTCGATGCTGAAAAGTAACCTGCCAAACTAAGCAAAAATTAAACCTAGCATACGGAAAAGATTCAAATACATTATACATCTACTACTTTGTATATGCTATAGTGTTCCTGTGATGTATTTAATGACATGCTTTAAACTATGAATGTGCTATAAATATAGGCTATATGTATATATATACTTTGTGTATATAGGCTGCATGAATGCTTCATAAACAGGCTGTGTATAGGCTATGTGTACATAGGTTATATGTATACAGGAAATATGTATATAGGCTATATGTATATAGGAAATAAGCTAGGCTACATTTATATAGGCTATATGGCTGCAAATTAGCCTCAAAAGATTCTCCTCCACAGGGGAATGCCCTCGTGAATTCAGAGGCCTGCCTTTTATTATTTTATATTCACATCATAAATCTTCAAAAATTAAAGAAGGCTTCTCAAAAACAAAATGGAGACTTCAATTCTTAAATTTTCTAGAGTTATCTCTTAGCATATATTTTATTTTATTTCTCTAAAAGTAAAGAAAGAAGCTTCCTCAAAACACATAGCGAATATCAAAAAATATTTAAATATCAAGAAATATATTTTTCAAATGGGATGGTACCACATCATTTCCATTAAACCGAAAACACATTTATGGACCTTCTTTTTACCTGAAACTCAGTTTCGAGTGGATGAAATATCACCTCAAATGCTGGTACCAAATTTTAAAATAGTACCATTTCAGGAACATGATCTACTAAGAAGGTGATAGTAAAGGCCCATCCAAACTTTGTTTGGTGGGACGGAAAATGAGTTTGTTTTGCTAAAAAGCTGGTAGCTTACTGCCTTGAAAGTGGCCTTGATGCCTTGTAGAAAGCAACTTATTTCAAAAAAACAACAAATAAAATTAAAATAAATAACAAAGACATTGAAGAAGCCCTCTTTAAATTTAAATTTGAAAAGAAAATACAGAGTTAATAAAAACTAAATCAATTTGCAAGCTTTAACACCTTCCTTGTTATCTAATAGTCTTGTTTAGTGCAAAAATTGTATGAGGTTTTACAGCATAACTGTATACTCTACAAAGATCTGTCACCCAAGCCTAAAAAGTATCCATTAAACAATTAAACCTATCAGGTTAAAAGTCAACAATATCATCGGATAGGAAAAGACTTACCGAGTATATAATTTCTAAATAGTCAGATTCATGGGGAACTTCAAATTTTTCAAATGCATAGCTTTTATGAACTTTCTATAATAAAAAATACTACAAGCCTTGAAATAACTGCCGGACATCACCTGTGGAGGATATAATGAAAACACTCCTCTGCAGGTGATGACCAAGAGTTATTTCAAGTCTTCCTTGTATGGTAGTCACTAGAAAATGAATCGAACAGAATAAAGAAGTCGGATTGGTCAAAACTCTCACCCTGCATTTGTATTCCATGAGTTTGTAGTTATTGGATATCTTTTGGTCAAATTCCTAAAAACAAAGAACCTTTTGAACTATTTGTTTACTGTAGCTACGTTTACACGCCACAATTAATCGAGCCAATTTTGGTTACCATCTTGAAAAATCGGCTACGACACGGAAAAATCTGTACTCTTTCTACAGATTTTTCCGAGTCGTAGCCGATTTTTCAAGATGGCAGCCAAAATTGAGCCGATTACTCGTAACGTGTAAACATAAGCTAACACAGGGATCTTACTACCATATGTGATGTTGCAACAACGACTACTCAAAATAAGGGCAAATAATCACTGTGGTGGAGTGATATTTATGCTCAAAAATCCCTCCTTCAGTGATTATTTACTCTTATTTCGATGACTACTGTGTCAACTGGATTTCAGAGACCCAATTTATTTGCTATTTTGTTGACATCCTTTATTTTATTTGATAGCTTAATAGAACGAACAAAATACTCATCGTTTAAAACAAGTACAAAAATCATTGTAGATGAGTGCTTTTTGAGCATAGCTTTATGAGATAATAAAATGAGTTTTGTTACAACCAAAGTGAGGGAAATCTTGGTATTAACAAGAGATTAATTTCATTTGGAGTTATTAACTGAAGTTGCTTATTACGTTTCAAGAGTTTTTAACTGGAGATGATTGATTGCTTAATCCTATTAATACTAGACCTTTTGGGGACTCCTCAATACTGTGGAGGGGGAGGGAGGTTGTTTCAACCCCCTCTCTCTCCTTAACTTTTGATGGAACCATCCTGTAGTGTTGCAACTTTCCAGAATGTTAGGTCAACTCATAGTAAACATTTTAGAAAAATTATTTTTTTGGTGAATCTATTAAATACGATGACGGCATCAAGTCAAAACAGGTGGTGAAATAAATATCTTTAAGTGACAAATTTTGTCAGAACGTTTTTCAAGCAAAAATATGAAGAAATTCTTGTTACAACCTGTCAAAAAGTTTATTACTAAGGGAAAATTATCCCTAGTTACTGAAGAAGAAAAAATGGTTTCAAAAAGATCCTTGATAAATTATAGGAAAAGTCCTAAAAATTCTAGTTGTTCATGCCATTCATTCAAAAGTTATGTAAAAATGTACAAGAGGGGAGGGAGGGGGTTGCAGTAGAAATAGTTCTTAACTAAAGATTAATATAGTTGGAAAATTTTATATACTGATACATCAGTTTGAATTGCTGTTTACTTTAACGTCACAAACATTTTTTTACAAACGTTTAAAAACAATTTTGATTTAAAGTGCATGTGTCCAGGCTTTAACTCCAGTTAATAACTTGTAACTAAAATCAATACAGAGTTAATAACTTGAGAAATTAAAGACCTAAATCAACTTCAAGTAAATAAACAGGCCTCGGAATTCAGGTCGGAATTGCCCTGTGAATTCCAAGGCCTGAATAACTTAAAGAAATTTTACAGCTAAATCAATTGCGAGTTATGAATTTCACCAAAACTTTGTTTTGATGTCATTTTGATGTCATTATAACATCATTACTCCAGATTTTCGTAACTCAAGATTTTTAACTCGAATTTCCTCGCTGTTATAATGGTGTTTGTATACCGAGTAAGAAATGTATTTATAACAAAAACGTTACATGTGAATAACAATGAATTACTAAACACTTTACTCGTTACAACAACAAACACGATATATTTAAATAACAATGAACTACCTCATAAACATCTTTGAATTCTATAGGTGATGCTAGATCTTTACCATGTCTATCATGTCTCTAAAGAACAAAGTGTAGTTCATCAACCGTATACCTGCAGATCCTACATCTGACTTACTTCAATTAACATTATCGTATCAACTTTTCCAAGACTTTTATATGCTCTTATTTCGACCAATGTCGTTAATGATATTTCCATTTCAGCATTGGGATCTATATTTTCAACTGTTTCATATTATATTCACTATACTCAGTTCTCTGGGTTTGTTTATATATCAGAAATGCTTCTTTTTTTTTTTTTTTTGGGGGGGGGAGGGCTTTTCAAACAGGGAGTAAAAGTTTGTTTATGAAATAGGCATAAATGTTCAAAATAAGAGCGACAAAGTGTGAAGAAGGGATTATTGCTTCAGGCTAAATAACCGGAAGCTATGCTCAAAAATCCCTTCTCCACTGTTCTTATATAGAGCACTAAGCATAACATTTTTTACATAAGTTCAATAAACTCATTATCTGAAATATTCAATATTCCTGTTAATATAAATATATAAAATACATAAACTATCATCATTGGTTCACATCACTTTACCTAGAATAAGCCTTTATGAACATTTTTAGGGGGTTATTTCCTCTAGCAGGAAGTTATCTAAAAAACGCTACAAGGGGCTCATTTGAGTATGAAGGTTTAGACAGAACTGGGGGCTTAATCTAATTCATGGAGGAAATTAATCCTATAGATATTTCTATATGTAAACAGCAGTGAAACCCTTCCACACAATGTTCAATAACTCCTAACTCACAGTTTTTCGAGGTAACAAGTAAAGTTGTCTTTCTATATTTTTTACAGCAATGCAACAGCTAAAAATAAAAGAATTAAAATAATTGAAATTACTGTTTAGTTTCTGCTTTTTAGCCAACTCATTATTTAGATCCTCATTCTAGTAAGCCTCACATTTAAGTCTATAATATCCTAGTAGGCAAAAAATTGCTTGAAGTCTGCAGTAAAGACGCTAGAACAATGTTTTCAATGTTGTTCTAGCAAGTACCAATAATCCCTCCTATACAGCAATAATATGTTCTTATTTCTTCAAACGCTGCGCTAACATTAATATGTCAATGTCAATGGCTGAAATAAGAGCATAATATGTGCTGTGGATGAGTGATTTTTGAGCATAACTTCAGGTTATAAAAACCAGAACTATGCATAAAATACCTCTTCCATAGCGATTATTTACTTTTATTTTGACTACATACCTAACAAATGTCTTTGTTGATTCAATCCAAACTTTTCCAAATAAATACACAGTGCCTAAATGATAGAAGCAGTGGTCAAAAAATATGAGTAAACAATCACTTCAGAGGAGTGATTTTTGAGCATACAAAGCCTGAAGCTATACTTAAAATAGCTCCTACATAGTGATTGTTTACCCTAATTTCCACCACTTGTAAATCCATAAAAATCCGGAGTAACTCTTGACCCAACGTTCCATTAGATTAGTGTTACATGAAGCCATCTTACTTCGGTCACTGTAATATGTTAACAACATACAAGCTTAAAATTGAAAGTTTTCTACAAACAAACCAAGTTTATAGCACTGTTCTGATCAATTCGCGAAAGAATTTCGTTATTACCTGGTTGATGGTACCGATCTTCATAAGCATCCAGCCAAAAGAAACGAAGGACATCCTCTCCTAAAATTTAACATGTAAACAACTTTATTGGATTATACACTTAACCAAGGAATTTTTCAAAGGCATTATTGGTAGATTAAGCTTGAATATAATTGCCGTAAATCACCTGTGGGGGAGTGTTTTTTTAGTAGTGTTCAGCTTTTAAACTAAACACTATACTTAAAAACACTCCTCCACAGGTGATATCCAGCAGTTATATCCAGGCTTGTAGATTTAAAGATGCTATATGGAATAAATCTGCAAAGGTGGTATAGCCAGAGATCAAAATAAGAACAAATAATCACTGTGTATGAGTGATTTGTGAGTATACTCAAAAATTACTCCTTTACAGTGGTTATTTGCTCTTATTTTGACCGCTGGGTTTTATATCTTGGTTTTCTTTGCAAGTTTATACCTTCTGTAATTCCCAATAGAAACTTATCAAAAATTTAAAATACTAGGTATATTTTACTTACCATCTATATTTACTGTAGGAAGAGATGAAGGGATAGAAGAAATATTAGGAACAGGCTAGAAAAAGAATATCAATATAATCACTTTCAGTATTATATTGCAGAAAGAAATATAAATTGTAGTGTTCAAGCAATACCTAATTCGGATGACATAAAACAGTCTGTTTTCTGACAACCAGAATAAAAATCGGTGTGACTTGATTGTTTCCTCAAATATCAGTGCATATTTTCCTAACATACAGAAACATAATTTCAGTTGGCATTATTAAATTTTAAGGATCGTGTGGAAAATATTTGTGATGGGTTTCCACTATTATTTTCATGTAAACATTGTGATGGCAAGAAGCAGTGAATCTCAGTAAAGAAATTGACTGTTTTTGTGACATCTCGTAACATAAAATTTCCAAAATTCGTTCCCAGGAGAAGAGTGCTGAATCAATGATATTGCAAGCTCATTGACTTAACACTCCTTATTGTAGATTAATTATTCTCAAATTTATTGATTTTTACTACTTTAAAGCTGCTAAAATATCTGCTTTTTGAAACGAAGCTTGAAGATGAATAAATAAATTAAAAGATTACATCCTCTTGATATTTCTTATCAAACATTGCTTCCCATTCTTTATCATCAAATTCTCTTTTTGCTTCAACCTTTTCATCCTTCTTGTTTGAATCAATCAACTAAAATAGAATATCAAAGCCGGATATTAGATGGAGTAATCACTCATGCCTGAATAATAGTGCCGGAGGTCGGACATTGGTTAACAGAAAAAGTGTCTTTGTTAGACGTAAGTACATGGTCAACGGACACACTTGTCCGTCGAAAAATATCCAGTATTAGTTCGAAGTAAAGAGAATATCACCTGACGTGCGTCTGCTGTTTTTTTGATATTCTACTTACGTCAAAACCTATCATTTTGAACTCCCATTCTGTTTTAACACTCATATGTTTTTTACGTAACAATACACTTAAGTTAAATAAAAGCTTTCTTTAGCTCTAATGTTCTATAAAATGCATTTCGAATGGCTTTTCCGGTAGATAAAAGTTAGTAGGCGTTTGTCCGGCTTGAAAAGTGCTAGCATCTGGTAAGACTGCCTCGTAAATGTAAAAAAAAAATGTATTCAGGTCTGTCACTGTAGAGGAGTGAATTTTAGCTTCAGGCATTTCCCTTTGTTCTTTCAAATAAATACTACCTTTTCAAGAGGTGCTTTAATATAAGGGGTGGATTTAGTAAATACTTTGTTGAAAAACGAGGGCCATAATTAGAGGGTCGGGGGAATGCTACATATTCCACAAAAAGATAAGCAATAATGTTGGCAAATGACTGGATTCTTCAGTGTTTGAAATACGAACAAATAAACACTGTGGAGATGGGATATTTGAGCATTGCTTCAGGCTGGAAAGCCTAAAGCAATGCACAAAAATCACTCCTCCACAGTGATTATTTGCTCTTATTTCAATCATTGAATCTTGATATGAAGAATCCAATCAAATGAATTGGTGAAAATTATAATTTAAAGTTGAATTGTTTGAAGGTTTTTAAGGTCTTAAAAATAAAATCTACAGAGAAGAGCTCTGAGTCAACAATCTTACAATGGATTGGTTTCTTCGTACCGAAGAAACCAATCCATTGCAAGTTCATTGACCTTACGTACTTCTGTGTTTTAAGATGGTCCCTTACCATAGCATCATCATCGTTGAAATCATCATTCAAATCATCAGCCGTTAAAAGATCTAATTGGCTAAATTTTTCTTCTTTTATTGAATTATTGTTTTCGATTGGTTGAACATCCTGTGACGCTAAATATATATGTTCATAGTATAGTTAGATTAGAGAGCACTCAAAAACAGCACTCCAGGAATAATCTAGAATCCAGAAATAACCAAGAGGACACCAATAATCAAAATTGCTGAAAACCAGCCTCTCAAAGGTTTTTATTAAAAAGGGCACGTTTTCCTTGAATCTGAGAAGAGCAGCATTGAAATTCCAAACCCTCTTCAAGCATGAATATAATTGCCTGACATCACCTGTGGAGAAGTGTTTTTGAGTATAGTATTCAGCTTTTATACTCAAAAAACACTTCTCCACAGGTGATGTCCGGCAGTTAGATTCAGGCTTTGCTCTTTTGAGCTGGATTATCTCCTGGCACTTCCAACCATTTGGAACAACTGCATCTCACACAATTTTGACTTTGCATACATAAATGCAGTCAAAATTATATGGGTGAACTTAGGGACCCAGACTAAATGTACCTTAATTACAGCAAATGACTGAATTAGCATCCCCTGGAAGAAAAAATATTAAGCGTCCCTGCCGAATAAGCACCCTCCTTCCCACCCCAAAATTTAGAATAAGCGCCTCTGCTGAACAATTCAGTCATTTACGGTATTACAGTAACGTAATTCAATTTTTCCAAAACTTTATGTTATAAGATCATATAGACTAACTGTATTAAGTTTAAATCTTAAGGAGCGTTTCAAATGCATAGGGAAAAGTATTGAGTGAACGATTATTTACTTAGTGTTTCACTATTATTTCTGAGCATCTCTGAAATTCGTTCCCAAGGGAAGAGTGCTGAATCAACGATCTTGCAATTGATTGGTTTCTTTGTACCGATTTCATCGTAGATTTTCTTTCTCAAATTTTTTTATCTTGACTTCTTTAAAGTTGCTAAAATATCTACTTTTTAAAACGAATTTTGGAGATGGCTCCTAATATAATTACAAAGCAGAGTAATTCAACGATCTTGCAATAGGTTTCTTCACACCGAAACATGTAGTTTATTTATTTTTGGAATCTTGTGAATTTATTTAAAAACCTACCAAAAAAATTGGTTTGGAACAAAGTTTTCAAATGGTCCCTAATATCAGTGAAAGTTGTTACAAAAATTACAACATGAAAATAGTAACATCAAACAATAATGATATCCAGTAATATCCCCGGCTTAAATAGTTAACCTATATATTCCACTCAAGGCAGGAATTCCAGGCTCAAGCAGAAGAGTGGCAATAATGTCTGAAAATAAACTGAATAACTTTCCTCAACCCTGGTTTACCAGCAGTTATTTTAAGCCCAGGCCCAGGTCTATAAATTATTACCGTAACATGAATCTTCGCTATTTGGTTCAATGTCTCGATCGTTGCATGATAGAACTTCATTTGAAATATTCCCATCGTAGCCATCATCTACATCGTCAGGAATATTTTCTTTCTTTATCTTACCAGTGGCGAATATATTTGTAAGGTGGGATTTATTTTTTATCGTCACACTACGTCGCTCTTCCTAAATATTGACAGTTATTATATAATATCAAATATTCGCCGTTAGGGAGGGATTTTAAGGCTAGACTCAAAAATCACTCCTTGACAGTGGCTATTGTCTATTATTTCAAACATTGTAATTAACATGCACAGGTACATACTGTAGTAGCTAGCCCGTTGGAGAGCACACAGAAGATACTTGTTTATATGTACGGATTCTTATGCTCACTTTCTTAAATATAAATCTATATATAAACCCGTAGCAAGAAACAGTATCTTAATCTTACAAAACAGTAAGTGTTCTTTGTAGTTTTTAAAAAGATTGGAACCAGACCTTTCTATTTTGTCGTAAGAAACTATTATTTTCGCTGTGTAAACATCTACAAAATTGCTATTACCTACTGAACGTAACTAATAAGCTGAAATAATTCACATTTTTACAGAGAGAAATAAAGTATATTACCTGTAGCCTTCTTGGTGGCTTCTTTAGGGATACTCTTTTGGGTGTTCTATGATAAATATAAATAATCTAAATCTAAAACAAAACATGAATGCCACATCAAAATCACCATCTATCATTATATTAAGATGAAATAAACTTTTTTTGAAAAATAGTGATCTTCACTATCTCCAGCTATAAATGATTGCTGCACATTTAAACTCCTTCACAGCGATTATTTGATCTTATTTTGAGTACTGACATAGTGTTTGAAATAACAACAAATAATCACGGTGAAGGAGAGATTTTTGAGCATAGTTTCAGGCTATAAAGTCCAAAATTATGCTAAAACATCACTCCTAAACAGTAATTATTTGCACTTATATCAAATATTGATATTAAGACTTACTTGGATGTAGAATTAGTTTTGTTTTTTGATTGAGTGCCAGTCTTCTAAAAAAATGATTTATGTAGTTATGTTAAAGGAAGTTTCAGTATTTCAAAATAATCACTTATAAAAAAATAAGTTTTATTTCCACTAGACAAGACGAAGACATTCCATTGGTAAATATTGAGTGTGACGTCTACTTCTACCATTGCAATCTTTCTTTTTGTTATTCGCATGAAATTTATCGTCTAGAGGAAATCTACCTCCAGAAAGATAACATCTTTCCATACGACATTTCTTACGGCTACAACTAGTTGTTAGAGATGTGTTAACCTTATAAGACCCAGGCTTTTAGAGGGTCTAATAACCCGGGAGGGGGAGTATAATGTACCACACTCTGATAACTTCAGAATTGCAGCTCCGTTTTGCTTGAAACTCGGTCACAATATTCCCAAGGCTCTATTATATCCAAAAATGTAATAAAAATTTGCAGATGTCACCATTTCATGCAGAATGTGAGCATCCAACCGCAGTACCCGTGAAAACCTGACATGGAAGGCAAAAAACTGTTATACAATAGAAAGCCGTTGTGATGCCTTGTAAACTTTTTGGGCCTAATACGATTTGTGGATCAGAAGTTATACCAAAATTTTGCGGTCTGTAGGGTTAAAGTTCTTAAGGCACGCCATAATAAGTTACTTAACAAGTTCACATGCTATGTTATGTTATGAAGAATCTTAAAATGAATGAACCATACCTACCATAGTCCTAAGCTCTTATGGAGATTTATATACATGTAATAAGTGAACCGGCCTTTACAGCAATAAGATCTTATAAATTAAGAAGGTACATATCAACCTCATTTCCAGGGCTTCTTCTCTCTTGACGTACGTCAAGAGAGAAGAAGCCCTGGGAACGAGGTTACACATTGAACATTTAACTATAAAGGTTGATTTCCACAAGGTGAAATATCCCGTTCCATTGGTAGAAATTGACGTCACAATCACATGAAGTCCATTTCTACCAATGGAATGTCTGACCTCTTTTGGCTTTCGCGGTGAATTTTTCGCCTAGTAACGAAAATCAACCATAAGAGAGATCCTTGATGCAATACTTACTCCAATGCTATTCAATAAATCTTCCAATACTTCATCACCTTCTAATGTTACATTTGTCTAAATTGGTAACAACCAAGTAGGAAAAAACTTGTTCAAAATCTGCAGTAAGGACGCTAGAACAATGTCGAACGATGTTGGTCTGATAGCATCTTTACTGCTAACTTCGAACAAGCCCATTGAGAACATATTTCAATGGATTTCTCCCTTTATAAATAACAATAATAATGATCACTAAGATCAAAATAAAGTTGAGTAAAGTTGCATTGTGTTTGTGCAAGTTGTAACAAATGCGGTCAAAATAAGAGCAAATAATTATCGCTGAGGAAATCCCTTTCTTCAAAGTGATTATTTACTCTTCTTGATTACTGATCATCTATCCTATTTATTTGTATTTTCTTCAATTGCACAGAGATAATCACCAGACAACGACACAACGATTTCATTTTTTCAGAATTTTTACCTAACATTTTGTTTGTGAAAAAAGATCTTGGCCCATCCTGTTGATTTCCTCGCTGTTTGAAATGAGCATAATATCAAAACTTACCTCCTTCTTTCGTTTTTTTATGTTGGAAGCAGCGCTGAACATACTGGTGATTTTTGAACTTTTAACATTACCACCTTTAATGCCTTTATTATTCTGTTTACAATGAAAATATAAATATAAGATGTTTGCTGGAAATAAGAACAAATAATAATTGTGAAGCAGTGATTTTTGAAGCCTAAAGCTATACTCGAAATCAATCCTTCACACTAAATCATTCACTCTTATTTACTCTACAAATTCGGAAATGAGTACAATAATATTGAAACTGTTTTGCCTTAACATACTGTATTGATATTACCTTAGGTGTATTAATTTTCACGTGTATTTTTTCCACGTTGTAAAAATCTCCGTGAAGGACAAAAAAAACATTTCATGTGTACAAATTTCAGTGGATTTAATTAATTTCTTTGCTTTCATGTGTACCAATTTTCTGAGAAATGGGAATTATTCCGAAAAGATGCATTTGTAGTATAGTCAAGAAGGAAAACAAAATCCATATAGTTTGTTGCTAGTAGTCTTTATTAGGAAAATAAAAAGAAGTCGAGACACTCTGCGGATAAATTGAAAGTATTACCATCTTCAAAATCTTTTGTGCATTCAATTTTTGCAAATCACCAATTTTGTCAGGATTTAGTGTGTACTTATTTTTGTGCATTGACGGGCATGAAAAATACAAAAATTCAAAATTAAGGTATTCCAACCTCTAACAGAAGAACAAACATAATGTTTGGGGAAGATTGAATTCAGCCTAACTAAAACGTTACTTTGCTTGTTAAAAATGACAATTTCTTTGACTTACTTCTTTTTTTGAAGGTTTTGAACCTAAAAGTATAGAAAACAAACAACTAGAAAATGAAGCATGACGTAATAAGCATCATGATAATCAACAGATTGTTAAATTACTGTGGCACAATTTATCGCAGAAAAGTGTGAAAATTTTCACTTGCTGACGAAATTTTCCCCAACGAATATTATTCCGTCCTAAATATTTCCAGATAAATATTTTTCGCAACAAATATTTCCGCAATGAAATTATTTTCAACTAGACAATTTTCCATGAAACTTTGTTGGAACTGTGAATTTTTTAAATGTCTGTCAAAAAGAAAGAAACTTGCTGTTTTGAATTCAAATACACTGAATAGAGGATCAAAATCAACATTGGTCTTTAGGAATAACAGTAAAGAGAAATTAGATGGAATGAAACAAAATATTTTTTATCTGATTTTGAAAATTTTCGTCGTTGAAAATACTCATTTCATCAATATTGTCCTCCTTCAGTTAAACAAACATAGGGAAAATTTTATGCATTATTACCCAACATAAAAGCACACATCATTTACAAGTGCCGGGATGATAAAGGTGCATAAAAAGACAATACAGTACGTACGTAAAATATGTAAAATTCAAACTCCAAAGAAATAAAAGTTATTGTTGGAGATGAGATGTTCAAAACTGAGTCTAATAATTGAATATTTACTGGCCAATGTATTAACACAACAGCAAATTTATTGAAAAAACTAGCAAATGAATACATACCTTCTTTTGGAGCTTCATTAGGATCATCGTCAAATATTTCACGACCGTCATCAACATAACCATTTCCATCTAAAGTAAAAAAGTTCCCAATAGGAAAACACTGTTATATGGCTATATTATAGTTATAGAAATAATGCCTCTTTTCTTTATTGCACCATAATATTCTGAAACACTCACTGATAGACACTGTAAAAGTATACACTGCAAATCTAATTTCAAAATAAGCTGTTTGACAGTTGTTTTGTGGTCTGCAACTAAATATGTAAAATAGGTAGAGGCACATATGTCATAATATTCTAGAGAACAAAGATCAATTCATAACATGGATAAAAATATTTAGGAGGCAACTCCAAAATTTGTTTCAAAAAGCAGATATTTTAGCAGCTTTAAAGAAGTCAAAATCAATTAAGCTAAGAAAACAAATATACAATAAAGGGTGTTAAGTCAATGAGCTTGCAATTGATGCGATAAAACCATCAATTGCAAGATCGTTGATTCATTGATTCAACACTCTTCCCTTTTTGGAGATGCTCTCTTAGTATCCAGTCATCAAAATAAGACCAAATAATCAATGTGGAGGAGTGATTTTTGAGCATAGCTTTATATTACAACGCCTAAAGCTTTGCTCAAAAATCCCTCCTCCACAGTGATAATTATATAAGTTTATTGAAATAACATTGTTCTTTGCATCATTCTTTGTAATAAAGGATTTACCGTCATCTACAATGAAATCTTCTTCTTGGCGTTCTTGGACAAGTTGTGCATACTTGTCTTCATCAACCAGGTCGTACACATCTTTATCATCAACATACTAAAAGTTTAAGGAAAATATTGGTGATAGCATGTGACAGTTCTTAATTCGACTAAATATAAAACTTTGAAGTATAGTATGAAGTAGAAATTCATAAGTACTGACTACAGTGCCTAAAATAGGACAAAAAAATCTCTGTAGGATTAGTAGTGATTATTTCCTCTTATTTCAAACACTGATAAAACAAAACAATCACTGACAAAGGAAGGATGAGTGGTGGTGTCCTTACATTGTAATCTACTTTTTCACCAGTTTCTCTGTGCTTCCTAAAAGAGAAATTTAAGAAAATTTCAAAAGGTTAATGAAAACCACCTTTCCAGTGGTCAAAATAAGAATAATCACTGTGGAAGAGAGATTTTTGAGCATAGCTTCAGGCTTTATAGCTTGAAGCTATGTTCAAAAATCACTCCTCAACAGGGGTTATTTACTCTTATATCGACCACTGACACCAGTATTAAATAGAATGTCTGGAACGTCCAAATGCCTAGTAATACATCAAATAGGAGGAAAGACACACAAAAAAACTTGTTAGAACAGAATACAGTTAACCGTAATTTCTCGATTTTTAAAATTATTTTCTCTGTCCGTTGACTAAGAAGCTCTTACTGATTTTTCAAATTCCCTGAATTTTCAAACTATTCTTTCAGTCCCTTGAAAATTTGGGGTTCAACTGTATATGTTAATTACTGATTTAATACATTTTAGCTTACCTGATTTGGTCAAGGACTTTACTTTTAGCTGATGACCCTCTCCCACTTCTACGACTAGATCTTCGATTTCCTAAAATAAATGAAGCATGGAGTAAGTTCTTTAATTCTCTTCAAAAAAAAAATCTACGAGGAACATCTTCGGAGTTAGCATTGAAAAATATAAAAGTTGACCTTTGATCTATTTCTAACCCAAATTCCTGATTAATCAAACCTAGCAGTACAGAATGTATAAGAGCCCACTCAAAACTGATATCATAACTCTAATCAAAAGTAAGAGTCAGAAATCATCTGAATCAACAATGTCAAAAAGGACTATTTAGTGGACGGCCATTTGATTGAAAGTCCTGAAATATCATAATGTTGTTTTTTAATCTGGTAAAAGTTGTTGACAATCGATATTCTTATAGCTATTGATGCTTGTACATAGCAATCTTTTAAATGTTATAAGATCCCTTTAAACAGATTGCCTTCACTAGTTCATCATGTTTTATTTAAATTTATAAGGTTCCACAGTACTCTATTATGCCTCTTCACTATGTTGTTCTGCAAATTATTTAAATATATAGCGAGTAAATTAAATTGGTAGCAATAGCACTAAACTCGTAGATTTTAATTTTATTTTTATATTATTTTTATTTTAACGATGCAATTTTCGACAGCCTCTGTTTGGCAAATGGCAGATGAGAAAGAAAATTCAATTTTAAATTAAAAATGGTGTTGATAGCTTCTATTGGAAGTGTAGCTGACAAACGGACACTTATAATGTTTTATATTATCTCTCAACGCTAAGCTTCCATTGAAAGTGTACATCCCTCCATCCCTACCTGCTAGCATAAATTTCCAAGTAAATAAAAAAACTCACACAATATAAAAAGACTTAAAACTTATTCGCTACCAGAAGCCGCTGGTAGCAGATTTTACAATTTTAAAATTCATCCCAGACGCTGGTAGTGGCTCTTAATTATGCCAACATAATTTAATTTAATTTAAAGAAATGGTTGGATGGTGAGTTAGAAAGTAGCCCTGACTCTGAAGATTCAAATTTTCATTTTCTTATTTTTCTATTGAGTTAATGTAAAGTGGATGATCAATGTAAAAATGTAAACAAAAACATTCTAGCAGAATTTGGCAGGAAGTTGTGTGCCTTTGATTTCCATTTGTATACAATTTATTTCTGTTTTGTCTGTTGTCATCAATTTACACTATTTATGGTGTAAAACTTGCATATTTGGAAAGCATTTTTTCCAAGCTTTTCATTAATGTATGGATCATTGTTATGCTTTGAAAAAGGTGTACTGTTTGATTTTAATCAGTCATTCCATCGGTTGTTTACAAGAATTAAGGACCATTTTTGTGCTGGACACAGCATCAATTATTTTTAAAAAATCTCTGGTAGTGAAAGGGCATGCACTAAAAGAAGGAACAGCGGAAATGGAACACCGGAATAGATTCGGAATAACAGAACAGATCCGGAACATCATTTTTTTAATGAAACTGCAAGTGTAATAACTTCCGCATATTTTAATGAGATTTTTTTTAAAAAAATGTTCAAAAAAAAATGTTCAAAAAATACAAGAACATGTCAAAAATAGTGCTTAAAATCTAAAAAACACCACCCATTTTCATTATTAGGAAGAGGTTTTAAATATAAGGGTTTGGCCTAAAAATTTATTTTGCATGGCATAGAGCTAGGCTCAATGGATTTGAATAATGACCTGTATTGTATTGTTCAAGAAAATTAGCAAGTTTGACATGACCCAGATTCACCATGACTCGGCCACGTCTCCATTATTCGGCCCCCAGCAGACACTAAATTCCTCTTGCACCGTTGATAATCTGTTGGGGTTCCTTTTGCCCTTTTTGGTCCTCGTCTAGTGTGGGCTCTGTTGCCTTTTCTTTGCTCATTTGCCTCTGTCGGGGATCTTTCTTTGCGTTTCGTCCTTGTCTTGTGCACCTTTTTGGGTTCTGATGCCTTTTTTCCTTTGTTTATTTTTGCCTGTGCCTTTCTTCTTCCAGGATCTTGGTGTCTTGGTTCTGTTGCCTATTCTTCACTCCGGTCCTGCCTGTTGCCTGTGTCTTAAAATTTCGCTTGCGAACAAAAACGAACATAGTAGTGTTACGTCCTAGTTGTGTAGCTACTACACACCACACGCTCGCCAATCCTTAATTAAATTACTGGTTTCAAACTGCTTCGCTAGCTGCTCTTAAAATATAAAACTGAGCAAAATAAACAATATATATACTTGCCTTCTTCAACCTCCATTAGAATAAAAACGTAAATTGACGGCAACAGACAAGTAAACAGAAATAAAAATCGCAAATGAAAGTTAAAAGCACACAACTTCCCGCCAAATGTCTGCCCTTATTATCGGCGGCAAATTTTGCTCGAATGTTTTTGTTTACATTTTTGCCTTGATCAGACTTAGCGTACGATTCCGTTATCCCCGATATACCGATAATATTTCCGAAACCGTCTTCAGTCTGTTTTCGTTCACGTAGCAGCTTTCCATCGAGGTTCGGAAATCCCTGTTAGACTTGGTGAATTAGGTATTGAAATACCCAGAAAGATTTCAAATCGGGAATATAATTCATCTCGAAAAGTTACAAAACATTTAGTAGATAGTGTTATAAGACAAGAAAGATATGACACTACAGAACAACGTGTGAAGGTGGTGATTTGAAATTAATCAAAAATCAAATTAAGAAAGAACGTAGAGGATCATACGACCAACACAGATTATTGAAATTAAAGTACGACTAAATAAGCATCAAAAGAGACAACTTAAAATCATACAAGAACCTGGGTGCTCCAGTTGGCTTACAGCATTGCCCATAGATGAACTCAATTATACCTTATCAAAACAAGAGTTTTGGGATGCAATTCGATTACGATACGCATGGCCCATTTCAAATCTTCCTATAAGATGTGCATGCGGAGACAAGTTTGACGTACAGCATGCGATGTCCTGTAAAAAAGGAGGTTTCGTTACTCATCGACACAACGAACTAAGAGACCTATCTGCTAAATTGCTTGACGAAATATGCAAAGACGTAGAAATCGAGCCCACTTTAAAC
>JAULBZ010000369.1:0-32624 GCA_032360805.1 Neoturris breviconis
GAACACTGGGAACACGAACCATGGAAATTCAACGACGAAGAATAATTCGATCGATTCTTAGAGGCTGAATTAAGCCTACGAATTGTATACCTTAATTATTATTATTATCAAAAGGCGACGTTAATAGCGACAATCGGGCAAAAAATATGAGCGAGAGTCATCTAAGGTAATATGACCTTTGTTCAAAAAACAGCGCATCCCACAAGATTTTTATCTCAAAGTTTACAGCCTGAAACTATGATCAAGAATGTTGTTCCTATTTCGAGTACTGTTCCAGAATACTTAATGAGAATAAAATTGTTTAAAGTCAGCTGTAAAGGCGCTAGAAGTCCTTGTTCTAGCGTCTTTGCCGTTGACTGAGAACAATTTTTTTTCTAGCGTCTTTGCCGTTTTTTGCTAATTGGGAAGTTTTTTTACATGACGAAATTGCATGGTTTGATGACAGAAGGAAAAGACGTATTTCCACTAGGCGAATTCGTGCGAAAATATTCCCCTAGTGGAAATCCGCCTTGGAGACAAAAAATATATATCAACTGTCTACTGTCTATTGCTAACAAACGAAACATGTGAATACAACACGCATATGATCACGTGATCTATTGCAAGAACAGCATCAATATATGGTTAGCTAACCACAGAGGTGATATTAATTACTCTATGGGGAAGGGTTGTGCAATGTTGGCAGTGTCGTTCTATGTTGTTTTGGCGTCTTTACGGCTGATTGATAGAACACTCATCCTTGTAGAATTTTTCGTGAATGAATGTTTGGAGAACTTGGAGACTAGTAGGGACTATCATCTAGAAATGTTGAAATACAATCTCGTTGGCTAACCAATCAGCAAAAACTTGTTCAACGTCTGTAGTAAAGATACTAAAACAACAACGTTACTACAGACATTTGTCTACAGTACTCTTCTTTGTAACTTTGGAGACAATTCTCTTAAGAAGTCTTAGGGACCATCTCAAAATTTCATTCCAAAACCAATTTCTTTGGTTGGGTTAACTCGACTAAAATTGACTAAATTTAACAAAAACGAACCTATACAGAAGTGTGTTAGGTCAACGAACTTGCAATGGATTGGTTTCTTTGGTGATAAGAAATTAATCCATTGCAAGATCGTTGACTCAGTACTCTCCTAAGTAGATTTAATATTTGAGACCCTTAGGTACTGTGATGCTGAATAAAGCGAGATCACGTGAAAAACAAAAAATTTAACAGTGCTTTATATATATACTATTGTAGACATACGTAGAGTAAATATGAAGGACTATACGTAGTATAAGATAAAGGAAAACGTTACGTATCGACAAGCACTTAATACTAACCACGTGACTATCACTATAGAAACTAATTTAAAACAAGAGTCCTTGCTTAAAGTTTTACTTAAACGAACACCAAAATAATATGACGTCACGTTGTTGTTTTAAAGCGCCGTAAATATGATCAGTTGTATACAATATATGACGTAATATATGCAAAGTCGTAAAGCAACCTCGTTCCGGTTTATTTCGGATCGAGGTTGTTACGGAAAAAACTAAAAGGTATTATATATTTCTATTTTTCATAAATGCTTACATTACTAAAATAAATCCAGTATGCAAAAACTTGTTCAAAGTCCGCAGTAAAAACGCTACAACAACATCTTCAACGTTGATCTGGTGTCTTTACTGCGGGTTTTGAACAAGTTTTTACTCACTTGGTATCCCTGTCGACACGTGACGTATATATACATAATATATTCACGTGACTACTGGGACGAAGCTACAAGAAACACTTTCACACTTCCACGAAAAAATAAAATGTGTATAGCGTGTGTGACCATTTAAATCAATCATGAATGCTTTTCATGGAAGGTTAAAAAAATAAATGTGTTCTTAATAATAATAACAATAATAAAAAAAGCCAAGTAGTGGTCATGATTTAAACGATCACTTTTATGAAGTATATAACGAAGTCTATAAGTCTATATGTCCCACAAAAAAAACGACAACAAAAAGTAAAATGTATCGTTCAGAATATACTTTCGAAAGGTGCGCAAAAATGTTTGACTTTTCAATCAGATTACTGATATTTGAAAAGAAAGTTTAATCTAGAAAGTGAGTCCAGAGATCGCATCTAAAATATATAACCTCCGGTACAGAAACATCCATTTTAAAGCCAACACTCACTAGATAGAAGGAATGATATAATATTAAAAACGAGACGTCTGAACGAGAAGCTTATTTGAAATAAAAGAACTGTGTAAGAATATGTAAGTATATCTGTGTAGAAGAGCACTGACTAACAATGCTCTTGCAATGGTTGGTTTTGAGGTGATGCTCTTCTTCGCAGTTACACTTATTTCGAATCATATGTAAGTAAACAACAAGAACAAATAATATGCAGAAAAAAGTGAAGTGTAGGGAACTAAAAACACATAAAATATTCAGTAAACTACCATAAAATAAATCGAGTAATATAAACGAGGCATAAACGAGGCAAATTATTACGTCATTGAGAATATATATAAAGTGTTTTGATACGAAGAATATTGTGCTTTAAGAATTCAAAGACTGATTTCCATTAGGCGAAAAAAAATTATATTGGTAGAAATTGATGTCACACATCATGTCTTCTTTTGATTTTCGCACGAAAATTTTCGCCTAGTGAAAATCCACCGTAACAAACCGTGGAGATATCTAAATTCACCGTAACAAACCGTGGAGATATTTAAATTCAATTATATAACTCCTGTTTCTTTCCCAAAAAGAAAATGAAATTCATAAATATTTGATGAAACGGAAGCAATTGAAATCTACAAAATTTATTGCCATAGAAGCATATTGAAACTTACAAAACGTGATGCAATAGAAGCAATGAAAATCACAAAAACTTCATGCAATAGAAGCAATGAAAATCACAAAAACTTCATGCAATATAGAAGCAATGAAATCCAAGTTTTTCGAATCAAAAATATACTCTCCTATTTAGCTTTTAATGAGAAGGTAAAAAGATGTAATAAGTTAAGAACTATAGAGAGAAACTGAACCTTGGGCTCACATAAACTGTAAAAATAAACCTAGGGTTTATATGCAGAAGTAAACCTTGGGTTTGTAAGTTAGTATATAAGTTATAACCTAGGGTTCATCGTATTACTTGTCAATAAAAATATTCAATATTTATATAAAACTAAGGGACCGTCTCAAAAATAAAATCTACAGTGGAAAGTACTGAGTTGATGATATTGCAATGGATGGAGAAACCAATCCAATGCATGTTCATTGACCTAACGCACTTCTGCATGGATTCATTTTTGTTAAATATTGTCAATTTTAGTTGATTTAACCCTAACAAAAAGTTGGTTTTGGAGCGAAATTTTGAGATGGTCCCTAAAGGGAATAATGCTTCATGTCATCAATGTGTTTACCCAGGGTAGATAATAAAACCATGGGCGCTTCAAAGAGGGTAATTGTGACGTAAAATCAACCCAGAAAACTTTAATGAACATACACATGTACCATACAGAGAAAATTGTTCTCTCGTATTAGAAAAATTATCTAAAACTTGATCCAATACCCAGTAAACAAAAAAGCTGATTGGTCAATTTTTGTGTTTACGTGAACCGAGTGTGCATAAACCAAACTAAACAAGCGAAACTCAGTCGTAGGCTAATATATTAGGCCTTAAAATAACTGCCGATCATCACACAGTGGTGTCCAGAAGTTACTTTAACCAGATATAGTACCGCTGGAAGCAAAGTGCCCACTGTAACATACAACATGAAGCATTATCCCAATATCAGTTTAACTGTGGTGGCAAATTTTAATATACTATACGTGTAAGTCAAAGCTTGTAAAAACATACAGAATATATTCACAAGGATTAGACAGGTTTAAAAAAATAACACAACTTTTTAAACAGGTGGCATAAACATTCCGTTTAACAAGCTCCCACTTACACTTGCGAATAGACCTACATCCAGTTTAACCATATATGCAGATGCAAATCCAATGAGAGCCAAAAACAAATATTCTTATATATACTCGATTATATCAAGGAGTGCAGAGGAACGATTTTAGCAAAAGTGATAAGTTTATTAACAGCACAAGTGCTTACATCGCAGTACTTTTGTCGGTAAATGCGATGCGGAGGGGTGATTTTAGAGCATAGTTGTAGTTTGAAGTTACACGCAAACATGACTCCTTCACAATGTTCCTTTCAAGCATTATGTTTATTTTTAATTCCTGGTGGTAAAATTAGCACTAAAATTAACAGCTTGGAAGCCTGAAGCTATGCTCAATAATCCCACCTCCACAGTTATTATCTGCTCTTATATCGAACACTGACATGAAAGGTGCACTTGTTATATTTAATACACAAGGTTAGAAGTGAACTTGGAGTACAAATTATCAATACGTGTATAAATCACCAATATATGGGGAGTATTCTAAGAATAAAATAAAATCTTAAAATAATGCACTGAACTAATAAAATTAATCAACTTCGTTTCCAGTATTCCATTATTTGAGATCTGAAAACGAAATTGACACTATAGTACGTTTGGAACGTCGATGAAAACAAAAAAATAATATATATTTATATATATACGGTTTACTAAAATAATAATCAACTGGAGTAACAATGTTGGAAATGAGAACAAATAATCACTGTGGAAGAGTAATTTTTGAGCACATGAAGAATTGCTTAAAAATCCCTCCTCTATAGCAGTTATTTTTTCTCACTTCAAGCACTGAAATAACTAAAAAATAATGTTATATTATTTTTAATCTTATAAATATTATTCCCAGTACAATGGCTGAAATAAAAAAAAAACATGTAGAGGAGGGGTTTTTGAACATACCTTCAAGCCTGAAGCTATGCTGAAAAAGGACTCCTCTGCAGGGTTCATTTGTTCTTACTTTGACCACTGCAGTATGTACACTGTACTTTTAGGGAAAACTGGGAGAGTGCAGATAAATAATTCTGCAAAATATTAAACAGTTGAGTAACTGCTGACTAAACAAAATTAAACTACAACAAAACTGAAACAATATTTCGAAAATCAAAGATTCAAAAATCTATTCAAACAACTAATCATAATTGTTATACACAGACTAAATATGTGCCAAGATGGACAATAATATTAAAGGTATGCTTATATATGTGTCAAGTCTGACAATAATACTAAAATTATGCTTACTATAGAAATATCAAAGTAGGTATGGGTTGGAACGTAATGCAAAATTTATTAATGTTCTACTTCAGAAATTTATGTTATTTTAATATTCTTAAATATATGAACATAGTTTTAAATTATAGCATTCGAATCAAATACATTGCAAATAAATTGCAATTACTCAGAAGGATTTCAAAATTTCTGAAGTAGATTTGAGTGCAATTAAACAACACATATGCATATAATAAGATTTTCAATATCGTAGAAAGGTGCATAAGAGAATAATATTTTTGCACGTATAAAAAAGCTGATAAAGTATTTACACATGTCCTTGTGGTAATTTCTAATTAGAGTGGCGTTGTTTATCTGCTTTGACATGCTGCAACGTATCTTTCGTAATGGTGCGAAATAATTATAATTGATGAACATGATGCGAATTCTTTGTGTTATATTTGTAGAGTTGAAAAGAAAAAAAAATCAAAAATGGTAACCATATGCAAGAGGTGTATGGATTATGTAGAGAAGCAATTAAAATTGATGTTGTTGTTTTTTTTCTGCTGGGTGGTGAATTTTCTTGAATTGTGTTGTTGTTGTTGTTTTTAGTTATTAATTGCATTGCTAGGTGAAAATGCAAGCTTCAAGGTGTATGCTGCCCCACCTAGTAAAAAAGAAAACAATAAGTTATTTCAGGATGAAAAACGAGGCCTAAATGATTTATAACATAGATACTTCTCTCATAATCGGGCAATGAACAGAGAAAAAAAGACATATATGTGAAACCTCCCGACTGCTAGTGGAGACACCACTAAATTTTTAGACCTGACTGCTAGTGGAGACACCACTAGATTTTTAAGCCTAACTGCTAGTGGAGACACCACAAGATTTTTTGACCCGACTGCTAGTGGAGACACCACAAGATGTTTAGACCTCTTTTCATCCCTCTTTTTTTTGGACTTTTGGACCACAGTGGGATTAATAGCGTAAATATGGTATGTCATTTCCTTTTAATTTCTTTAGATATACACACATATTTTACAGTGGTTGAAATATGAGTAAATAATCACTGTGGAGGAGTGCTTTTTGAACATAGCTTTAGGTTTTGTAGCCTGAAGCTATGCTAAAAAACACTCCTCCAAAGTGACTATTTACTGTTACTTCTCTGAATATACCAGATAATCCTGGTAGATGCAATGAAACCTATTAAATAACATTGCCACTAAAAAGGCTCCAATATGCCCAAAATAACAGAAATTATATAACAAAAGTCCGAATAGACGTATCATTTGAAAATAATACGTACTTTGTTCTAACATGTGAAACGGATCTAAAAAGAAACAGAACATTACAATTAGAAATATTAGTTTGTAATATCAACAAAGAAGTCTGGTAAAATGTTTAACATTTTACTAGGGTTGACATTCTTCTTTTCTAGTAAAGGACCTTTCTTTCAGAGTAGTGAAGGACAGTCATCACTGTGGAGGAGAGATTTTTCGGATTATTTTTAGTAAATTTGATCAGAAGATCAAGCTTATCACCTGTGAAGGAGTGTTTCTAAGTAGTTTTCAGCTTTGAGCTAATAACTGTAATAAAAAAAACACTCATGCACAGGTGAGGTTTATAAGGTTATTAAAAGTACCTGCGCTATTATCTCTTTGCATTGTAAAATGGTTAGCTAATATCAATGCTTCTACAGCTGTAGGTACTGATGAAAACTCTAATAATCCAGATGATGATTTACCATTGCCTAAGTCAAAAGAAGCATACTCATATACATAAGGAAGTAAATCAAAAGGAGCATATACATAAGGAAGTAAGGACATTTGAACAAAGTAATAAATAAGAAAGCAATGACAACAATTTTTTTGGACAAACATGAGAAAATACAAAAAACGACTTCGTAATTTTTTTTCTGTCTTATGTATTTTCTGATACATGATTTACCTGAATCAAACTCGACAGCATCTGCGATACGACCTTAAGTCCAGCTCTGGTCAATGTAATTTAAAATATAAAAATTAGCTCAACTTCATCAAGACTTTCAAAAATAATGCAACTGTAAGCAATTACTTAGACTGAGATTTATAGTTGCTCTTTCTTGTATATTACAGTATCGAGGTGAAATATAACACAAATATGGTTGTTGTTATAATTTTAAGGTATTTTCCCAATGGTTGCATACTACGAGGGCCCTTCTCAGAAGAGAAGATAGTTGAACAAGATTTACTACATATTGGGCTTTATTTAAAGAAATGTTTAGCCGACAAAACGCTGTATCATAGAATCGAATGTCATATGATATTTCAATAGATTTATTAAGCAATTGATAAGCAACACTTCAGGCTGTAATAGTGGAAATGTAAAGCAACTCTGATCCTCAATCTCAATAGTGGTTGCTTAAATATATATAAAAATGTGTATGGGTCAGAGGTTGGCAAGTGATCTGCCTGAGCCGTCATTTACAGCTTTTGCAACACCAACCGCTTTCCACCCTGCAAGTATTATTTCCGTGCCTTTTTTCGATGACAATGATAACGTAGAAATTATATAAGATAATTCATTGCAGTTTCTTTGCTTTTAACGAGATATTTTTCAAATTTGTGTTAAGTAGAACATCCATTTCCTTACCAAATTAACACCATTTTAATTAATTGATGCAATATTTTTTAAATTGCGGTAATTTAGTGGAACGTTAATTTCCTATAGTAAGCTATACTTGTGATCTCATAATTATATAGAAATTACTGTTTTTTTTTTACAAAGATCGTTGAATGACAATGATCTTGTAATGGATTGGTTTGTTCTCACCAAATAAACCAAGCCATTGAAAATTCATAGACACCCTATTGTGCAGTCTCTATTTCATTAAATCTGCTAAGAAATTGTTTTGGGATGGTTTATTATTACCATGGAAACAATTAAAATACATAAGATATTGCAGCATAGTAAAGTTTCTGTGTAGTTTCATTGTTGTTAAATGTGGTTTCCACAAATCTAACAAAAAGTGTTCTTGCCATGAAATTTTAATAATATGGTCCATAAAAACTCACTTTTTGAAAATGTAGCTTGCTTCGTTGGAACTTCTGCTCCTAATGATTCGAATACATCTTTAAGTTGATCCTCTGAACAGTCTGGTGGAGCGTTAAAATAATGTAAAACTTTTGATGGTGGATGTATCCTTGAAAAAATATCTACACCACCAGGAATAAACTTGAAACGATTATTTCTAGAGTCAGCATAGCTAACGGCCGATGGCGAACCATCAAATAAACCAGTAACTTGTGATGCATCAGCAATGAATGGATGCTTCGAAAACCTAAACAAGGATCAAAGAAAACATTTATTTACAGAACACAACCTTATGAAGCACCAGCAATGAATGGATGCTTTGAGTAGCCAAAGTAATACATAGGAGCAAATAATTAGTGTAGAGGAGTGGTATTGAACATAGCTTCAGTTTACAAAGAAATCCCTCCTCAACAGTATGGCATCGACAAAAGACACAAAGCAGTGTCCCTTCTGCGTCTGGTTGATTTATTCCTTTGAGAGCGGAAATATGTTAATTTCTATTTTCAAATAAAATCCTCTGGTTGAAATGGATCCAAAAAAATTCAGGATTTCTGCAAAGTTCTTTCTAAATGAAAGTTCGAAGGTCTTGTTTTGTGCCTTTTCTGTGTTTTATATTCAGCCGTTCTTAATCTTTTATAAGTTTGTGCAATTTGTCTAGACATGTTTTTTTATGTTTTTAAAGGTCAAAAAGAATATTGTGAAGCGTAGTGGAAATATAGCTGTTGTGGTCTCCTTCGAGTTTGTAACCTAAAAGTTATGGCTATAGACCAAGCAGCTGAGTAAAGGATTTTTAAATGTAGGCTAAGATGACTCATGATTCATTGATATTAGAATTGATAGATATTAGATATCTTTTAGAATGCTGTATAAACAAATTGAAAATATGGACTTAATGAACTATAATTGAAACTTTTGGTCGAATAATGTATTGACTTACGATAATTAAAACTTTTGGTCAAATAATGATGGACTTACAATAATTGAAACTTTTGGTCGAACAATGTATTGACTTACGATAATTGAAACTTTTGGTCGAATAATGTATTGACTTACAATAATTGAAACTTTTGGTCGAATAATGTATTGACTTACGATAATTGAAACTTTTGGTCAAATAATGATGGACTTACGATAATTGAAACTTTTGGTCGAATAATGTATTGACTTACGATAATTGAACCTTTGGTCAAATAATGATAGACTTACGATAATTGAAACTTTTGGTCGAATAATGTCAGATTATTTAAATTCCTTATAGCAATATCTGTTGACATTTTATCAGTATACTGTATCATAGAAGCACCAGGTTTATTCACCAGTGTTTTCACCTACAACAAAAATAGAGAGCTAATTTTAATAGTATATTTATCTCGTTTAATTTACGTGTTGTGTATAAAGATATGAAAACAAGACAAAATATCGAGAAGTGACTTTGAGCATGGTGATAGAACAATATTAACTTTAAAAAAGCATTTTTCTGTCTTGACAGATTTTCAACAATATTGCAAAGTATTCTAGTGTTTAGATCTACACACCTTGACGACATTTCCATACAAACAGAATAAATTAAACAGATGATCACAATTCATTTTATCATTATTTACGCCATAAACCATTGCAACACAACCTTCACCGCCAGCTAAAGAAAGAAACATTAACTGTAAAATGGAATTAAGGAAGGACACCTCATTGTAGGATAGAAGGGCTTATGAAGGGAAAATGATAAGAGCTAATGATAAGAGTTTAAAAAGAAGATTTAGCAAAAGATGTATAAATTGGAATGAGGTGGTCACATCTTATCTGCTTTAAGAAAAGTGCAAAAAGCCAAAATGGGCATTTTGCAACAGTTTAATCCTGCAAAACTTTTAAATGTGGACATTTTTCTACTTACAGGCCTCTGAATTCACACGACGGCATTACACTATGGAGGAGCATCTTTGGAGGCTAATTTGCAGCTCCTCCACAGATAAATGCTGACGTCAATTCAGAGGCCTGCTATATGCATAGAGAATAAAGAAAGAGGTTATGAAATTTATTGCCACAAAATGTTTAGAAAATGCAAAATGTCAACTCCAAATTTTATGGTGTTTTTTTCAGACCACAAAAGCATAGTTTCACCCTTCAAGGTATTATAAAACCCTACCAAGACTTAAACCACCTCCGAGTGCAGCAAATGGCGAGGTGTAACCTTCACTACCAGCTCCAGCTCCAACAACACTACCAGCAGATGGTTGAGCAGCAAGTAATGTAGTTCGATTAACAGAACTGATTGATTCTGGATCGCTCTCAATAGATGTATCCATTGCACTTGTAAGTAGACTACCAATGCCTACAATACAAAACAACATATATTATTGTCTGACACATCCTTATACATTAAGTAGTGAGATTTCATAAAATAGCCCGAAGCAATGCTCAAACTACACTCCTCCACAGTAGATATGGATATCACATACCAAATTAAAATAGAGAATACACCTATGTTATAGTATTAGTTGTGCTTTTAAAGACTTGGTATATGTTACAATGTATAGGCTACGTTTAGACTATTATGTAGGATATGCTTTAATCATACATACTTTAATCATACTGTACGCATACAGAAACCATGCATTTATTATAAATATACTTATAAAAGTTACACTTAATAAAATATTTTAAGTAAAGATTGTTGTCATTATCTGTTATTAAAATTAAAAAATATTTGGCCAGCAGTCTCATAATATTGCCTAGAATGCCATAACCAAATTTCAGGACAATACTACGCTTTTCGGTCCATTCGCACAAAACTCGGGACCGAATGGATGAAACAGAATGGATGAAATCGAAAATATTTTGACAAGCCTTTCTAGATTATCGCCACGAATGCTGGTACCAAATTTAGAAATGCTAGCACTTCAGAACATGGTCTATTAAGAAAAGCGGGCCGATGCCGCAGATGCTGCCAAGTGACAGCAATTGCCAAGTGACAGCAATAGCCCATCAAAACTTTGTTTGGTGGGATCACACATTCACAGTGATTATTTCCTCTTATTTTGAACACTGATTGTGGTGGCTTCTTCTGTTTGGACCAGTATAGCTGATATATTATATTATAACATAAAATGACAAAGGGGAAGTTTACAATAATGCATACCTGAGCTAGATGGCTGAGTATTAGGAGGTGACAGTTGTTTTTGTTGTGACGATTGTTGTATTTGACTTGCAGATGATGTCATTACTTTAGCTATAATACCTAATAACACGAGCAACATAGGATGAACTGATAGCCTTTTTGGAGATTTAGGCAGGGATTGAAATAACTGCTGGTCATCACTGTAGAGGATAAAATTTTCAGGATGTTTTCAGCCAAATTGACTCAAAATATTCTGAAAAATCTAAGGCACCAGGCAAAATCTCCTCCACAGTAATAACTATTATTGTAACCCTTGAAAAGCAATCAATTGCAAGATCATTTGATTCAGACTTGTCAGTCATTAAGACAGTCGCATTTACTGCTTAGGAACCATCTACATAATTCGTTTTAAAAAGCAGATATTTTAGCAGCTTTAAAGAAGTCAAACTCAATAAATTTGAGAAAAAATTAATCTACAATTTCAAGATCGTTGATTCAGTACTCTTCTCCCTGAAACATATCTTCAGCATGATATTTAGTTATAAACCCTCCAAACAGCCCGCTGAGTCAGCAATCTTACAAAGATGAAAATCCAATTACAATAGATTGATGTAATGCTCTTCTTGACAGGTAACTATTGTAATATCTTACTTTGAACAGCTGGAAAGCCAGCAGCCCCAGCAAGAAGTGCAGATATAGCTTCTTGACTCAACTTGCCATTTTCAATCCCAATAGGAGGAGATCGCATACTGCTACTAAGCATTGTTACATCTAAACAAAAGTAAGATCTTTTAAGCCTTTCTGCCATTGCCTATATAGGGGTCTTTTGTGTACCGTTTTCAGCTGTACAGAAAACTCACTCCATCACAGGTGAAGTTCAACAGGTGTTTCAAGTCTTGTGTTTAGCTATTACATGGTCTTAGAACATTTACATGGTCTTAGAACATATAAACATACACTATCTGTAAGGAAATATAAAGTATTGTTGTAACAATAACAAACACACATAAAAAATCAGAAAGTTCAGGTGTCCTTGTGCCTATTTTCTCATTGTTGGCAACAAAATGTGGAATTCTCTTCTTTACTTTTCATCTAGGCAGTGCATTAAAACTCTTTACCTCCTGGCGGTTGACTCTGCGTATATGCTTGTGACTGTGAGAACACTGCTGCATCAACACTATTATTCATCAGCGCAAGTAGTGAACCTAAATATATTTAAAATACAATCTAAAATAATATTTATTATGTAGATGAAACAGAGAAAACATGCCAATGTAACCAATGTTTTAATCTTGAAAGCTTTAAGTACTATTGTATAAATAGGAGTGCTAAATCTGGCTGAAATTAAATTTAAACATTCAATAAACGTAACTTTTTGATAATATGATTTTAAAAAGGAAGAATATAACATCCCAGTGAAACTAACCTCCTCTCTTTCTTTTATCAATTTCAACATCATATGTCTCAGCAGTATTTGCATGTACATTTAGTCTTCCAGTCTAATAACAATACACAAACAGTTTAATGGAGAGTTTTCAATATATAGTAGCCTTTACATAAACCCCTAAATGAGTTTCATCCTAAACTATAAACGATCTTAAACCAGTCTAATGCAAGATCGTTTATAGTGAAACTCATTTAGGGGTTCACACAAAGGCTGCCTATAATACAGTATTTCCTCAAATATTACATAATATATTATTTACTTTACTTACTTTAGTGGGGCGCAATCGTGAATGAAGATATAGGGCGGTTCTTAAAGTTTAATTAGAATAAATAAATGAAGTGGTAGTGAGTACAGTTTTCCCTTGCCTAAGCCTAAGCTATACTAAAAAGTATTTTCCTGAAAGAGTGTCATCGTTAGAAACACATTTCTTTTATACAGTAGGAAATTCCGCTTTGGTGTAATAGGCATTTATTGAAGAGTGGTGTTTATTAGAGGGTAGCCATTGTTACACTTTTTTGGTGTAAAAATGGCGTTCCTATAAAAGAAATGTTCAACTAATCATTTTGAACAAGGTGTTTCTAACGATGACTCTTTCAGGAAAATACTTTATAGTATAGCTTAGGCTTAGGCAAACCATCACCAATGTTGTTTAAAGAGGAAATACAGTATATAAACAGTTTCATGGAGAGTTCCCAAAGTACAGATAAATTACTTACTACCAATCATTAAACTAACCGTCAGACATCACCTGTGGAGGAGTCTTTTTGGGTATAGTTTTCAGTTGGAAAGCTGAAAACTATGCTAACAAAGAACTCCTCCTTGGTGTACGATAGTTATTTTAGGCTTGTTCTGTGCAGTAATGTTTAAGGGAAACTTACCTTGGAAAAATCAATTTTTAGAGTACAACAACCAGCAAATATATCACATCCATTGAGAGCTTGTTGAACTCTTTGTGCATCGTCAATAGTTAAAAATTCTACAAGTGCCTGTAAACCATTTTTATGAAATATAACAATGCGTTGAACTTCAGCATGTTGTAAGCAAATTTTCTTCACTGTTTCAACGTTCACTGGATGTATGGCATTAATTATTGTGAAGAGTAAGATGTTTGTTGGCGTTTGGCCAATACTTGCAGAATTACTGAAGTCTCTGGAAAGAAAAACAAAACATATAACAAATAATCGCTGTGGAACAGAGTCTGAAGCTATATAATTATTTGTTGAGATGTTCAAGCACTATAATTCACAGTACCAAAATTCTTTCAAACAACGGCTTTTAGTTTGTTTTGATAGCATCTTGAACTGTTTGGTATATTGCACATTCGCTTTTCACAATAGTATTATTCAACGTTCTTCACGGTGCATAATCATATTATATTATGTCAAATGACGTTTGCATTGGTGGTGAATTCAAATTATGAATTTCGGATTTCCTTTAACACGAAGAATTTAAAAAAAGAAGAAATACTGTCACATGAACTTTGAAAATATAGTAATTATATAGCAGGTCAAAATCAGGATAGAGTGCTGGTGACCTTGGAATTGACTGGTTTTTTTAAACACAGCACGGTGAAAACAAATTGATTGAATAATATTACCTGTTTATTTCTGTACTTTTAGAATAATTTACATACATCTGTCTTCCTAACACAAGCACGGGTTGAAGCTAAAAAAAAGGTATGTGCAAATGAGTATATCTCGGCATATTTTTTCACTCCCTACGTCAAAATTAAATTACGGAATTCGCACATTATTCATTATTTTTTGAAAGTTTCTCCATATTTTAAATCTTATGTTTGTTCTATTGCCAGTGTAACAAAACTTTCCGAGGTTTTTTTTTTTACAATTTCCCAAACAATAATGAATCAAAAATCGGTATTATTTTGATAAAAACATGAATGGCAGGACTATGAATGAAAATAGTAGATGACAATACTGTATTTGCATTAACAGAGGGACATTTATAAATAGTTGAGAACACAGAAACTCTTAGATGCACCTCTCGTTCTACACTTTATTATAAATGTCAGTGATTAAAATAAGAGCAAATAATCACTGCGTAAGAGTGTCAACTTTCGAGCTTCAGATCATAAAGCATTAACCCTATTTGGGTCAGGGGGATTCTGCCAGGGTGCCAGATTATTTCTAACAACTATTCTTATGTAAATGCTGAAGTCTTGAAACTTTGTCACATTTAGATAGTATAATCCTAATTTTATATACATGTATGGAAATTTTCATAGCTATAGCACATGATCTTCCACATTTGTTGGTTATTTCTCAAAACAACCTTACAAATTGCCCATAAAAGCTTTTTTAAAGTAATACAGGCTTCAAATCTTCAGCAATGACTAATCGCAACTTTGTGTTGGCATACAATTATGATGTCACCTTGTTCTGATGTCAGCGGTGATGTCATATCGGATATTTTAGTATTTTAGCATTTTTACTAATTTCCGCACCCTATTCTGACAAGACTACATCATTTTATGACAAACGTGGAAGATATGTTAAAAAAAAGTAATACCTTTCTAAATCTCAGTTTCAAAAGAATACACACTTTAAAATTCATAGTAATTTTGATAACGCAAGGAAAGAATAATGACATAAGCAAAAAATAACTATTTCCAAATGTTTATTAGACGTATTATTACCATACCAAGTTTAATCCTGAGATCTGAAGGAGGGGGAACAGGGTTAAACTATACTAGAACAGATTTCTTTGCTGCTGCTACAAGCACATTTAACATTTTTAACATTTCTTTATACAGTATATATACTTCTCCTGGCATCGAAATTTGGAGATGGTCCCTAATCTTGGTATTATCATCTCCAAACTCAATGCCAGGAGAAGAGTGCTAAATCAACAATCGTGCAATTAATTGGTTTCTTCGTGCCGAAGAAACCAATTAATTGCAAGCTCGTTGACTAAACACTCTTCATCATTGGTACAATTAATCATACCTGTGAATAGGTCACACAAGCTATAGCAGATTCAAGTTCCTATAAAAGAAATGTGTTTCTAACGATGACACTCTTTCAGGAAAATACTTTTTAGTATAGCTTAGGCTTAGGCAAACCATCACCAATGTTGTTTATTTTTTTTGTTGTATTATGTTGTGTAATGTTGGACAGTGTTGTGGTTCAAATAAAAAAAATGTTGCATCTTTGAGCCAACATGACAAACATTTTCTATTGTTACAAGGTTGTACATTATGTAGCCATAAGTTGTGACCGTTTGCAAGCTTGATGCAACAAATTTATTAAGTTTTTTGTCTACTTTCAAGGAAGAAATGTTCATGGGTAGAAAATTTTGTGCATTTTTGTGCATTTCAGTTAAAGGCTGTAATAGGAAATACAACAACGGATTGATGTACAAAAAACAAAGTTTTCAAATTCTTAGCAGAAGTTTTTCGGAAGTTATGATATTTGTAATGTTGATAGAAATAACGAAAAGGTTCTTCTAAAACATTAAAAACTTTGTTTTTTATACGTCCATATTGTTATGTCAAAACTATAATTTTATTTAACAACATATTATTACCTCAAATTCCACAAGGGCTTGACGAAGTTTTGGCATAAGAGTTAAGGCTCTAAAAGATGAAATTTATCTATGTTTAGCATTAAAAACAGCACCCTTGGATGCAGTGTACTAAATTTCTTAGATACAACATACTCATAATGTATAATAACTAACTAAATCTAACATACTCTTTGTACTTTTTTAAAAATGAATCATTCCCTCCTCTTAAGGCCACTACTAGGAGAGGGGTACTTTTTTGTCCTCTCCAGATCTTAATCAATAGTAACAACACTGGTGGCAGTGCTTCTGAATTTGTGTCCAGAGGTGGGATTGAACCAGGTACTTCTGGATTACAAGTCAACCACTCTACCAGTGTGCCGCTACTATCCAAATTTGTACTATTCGTATCCCTATCAAACAACTTGACTAATTTACTTGGTTATTTGTTGGCATATTAGTGTGCAGGCAACGTAAATATGGAAACTTGAAAATAGAGAATTTCGGATTAGTGTGCACAGGCGAAGGTGTTCAATTGAGGTCTAAATGACTACATAGTTGTGAACACTCTGAAACATTATAATTATGAAGAACTCAGAGGATATACGAGTAGAACTCAGGGGGTTGTGATTAAACTTTCAATTTATTGGTTAGTCACTTTGTAAAAATCTATACTGGATATGCCTATAGGTTTTTACAATAGCTTTTTGTTACATAATGTGTACTCACTCTTTTTATATTGTCAAAATTCCATGATTTTTAATACTAGTCAAGGGGAATCAATTTTTAAGAAAATAGGAAAGTACTGCCTTGTTATGTGTGTTGTACAACAAATATTTATTATTATAGTGATTGAGCGCCTTATTATAGTGATGGAGCGATTGTCAACTGAAAACTATTCGGCTAGTCTCTTCAAGTTGTAGTTCATTAAACAACATAATGCAAGTGCGGCTTCTTTGGCTTAGCACATTGACCATTATGTGTCTATGTTGGGTCGATGTTTTTAGGCATCAGCATATCGATGGATGGAGGTTCTAGGGGACATGGAAGGTTGTTGGTGGAGGATCGGTGTCCATTGGGTCAAGTCTTGGGCTGAGTTGTTCTGGGTAGTCCTTGGCAGGAGGGACTTCACTGGTGGTGGTCGGAAGGAACTTTAAATCTTGAAGAATTGTTCTGCGGTCAACTGGTTTCTGAACAGGAGTAAATTTTCTGAAAAACTTCCTGTTCCTGAGGATAGTTTGTCCGGATCCATCTGTACTTCCGTACCTCTACTTTGCCAGTGTTGTCCCACTTTGTTGGGTATGAACCTGTTTGGTTTTGGATCCGTAAATAATCTCTAACAGGTAAAGGTGGTAAACAGCGAGTATGTCTAGACTCTGTGAAGCGATAAATTTAGGTGAATAACGATTAAAAAAATCTAACGGATAAAAGTTGAACATAGATGGCTATTCCTGGAAAGAAGTGTTTCTAGCAATAGGAAAGTAGGTAAGGAATACAAGGCTGGTGTCAGAATTTTTTTCTTCAAAAAAATGGACTTGAGGACAATGATGTGACATTGTTAAAATGTCTGTACAAAATTAGAAGATCATATACTACCTTAACCCTTGGCATCACATTCCCAGACCTGTCCAGACTGGCACCCCTAAGTTGATACCTTGGAGCACCGCAACTCATGCACCATGGAGCAGCAGCCCACAGGTGGTGTATTCATCAAACAACCATCTCAAAATTGGTGAAAATGTCAAAGAATGCCTGAAAATGGTTGGGATGGGAAGGGTTAAGGGAAGAAACGAATGCGAAAGAAAAAAAATGCAGAAGAAAAAAATGCGAAATTAAAGAATGCGAATTTTCCCTGAATTTGCATTCTTCAGTTCTGCATTTTTCAAGATTTTTAAATAATTCGCATTCTTAAATTCGGCTTTTCTAAAGATTTTCAAGCGCCTTGTTTAATTAGTTTATTTACCTTACGGAAAACAGTATACTTATTTTTTTAAGATGAATTAAGTACCATTACTGATTCTCAATCTTTAATCCCGCAAAACTAAGAAAAATTGCTCATTCGCATTCTTTAACTCCATAAAATGTGCTTTTTTCGAGGTTCCATTCGTATTCTTTTATCCCACATTATTTTGTTCCGCACACACTTTCTTTCCTTAATATATTTTGCACTAAAAACATTTAATCCTAAAGTTTCTCCTATTCCCATTTGATAAGAAATTCAGTAAAACTTCTGAAACTCTGATGAAAAGAAAACAGTATCTTTTTAAAGTTAAGTTATGGATTTACAAAAGTTTTATTATTGTTTTTGAACAACATTAAAAGTACTTGAGTCTGGTTTAAAATGTACAATTAGAAAAAAGCAATCTTTTTTGTTTGTGATATTTGTCGAAGTTAGATATTCACTCTCAGAGGTAAAAGTTATAATATTCTATGAAGTTTAACACATCTAACAAATTGAAATTGTCTGAAATATGCATACAGTATTGTCTGAAATAGAAAGGCTGATAAAATTGAGCTACTAACACCTTTCTCAACTTTTGAGTGAATGCAAAATATTTGAGTGAAAATGATATTCACAGCTCCTTATAGAACAGAACATTCATATTCATTGCCATTATTGGTCTTCTGGAGCTGCTCTCTCCTCATTACTTTCAATATGTTAGGATCCTCAATAATTGACATAGCACCCTTCTACACTACAATACTTTCGAGGAGGGAAATGAACAGGTTTTTTTTCCCTGGGTAGCGCTTATTCTAAAACAAAATTGTTTCTTATTCTAACTTATTGAGGGGAGTTGATTTGGAACAGTATTTAGTATTTGTGAAGAAGTATTTGTTTTTGTATGAAGAAACCCACCAATTACAAGATCATTGACTCAGTACTCTTCTCCACTGACACTATATTTAAGCATATTCCAGTCGGTTCTTACTAGGAGTATCATTGTAATGCACTTGTATCACTATGCTTCTGACAGTTTCTGAGTAGCAAATGTAAGTAACAGTAAAGTAAAAACATATACCTGATATTCCCAAAAGGTCTCATAACTTGCACAAGATCTGTTTCTTTACAGCCATCAGCAACAGCTCGGCAATGTATAACCTTTGATGGTGGCATGTTATGATTGTCGTAAGCTAAAAATGAGAATTATATTCATATTATTAGTTTGAAAGTAGTGGTCAAAATAAGAGGAAATATTCACTGCGGAGAAGTGATTTTTTGAGCATAGCTTCTGGCTTTATAGGCTGAAGAAATGCTCCAAAAACACTCCTTCACAGTGATCATTTCCTCTTATTTGAACCATTTGAACCATTTGTAAACAATGTGCATAAAAACTAAATCCTAAGGCTAACTAAAAATAAAACTACATTTTTGTGTTACATTATCAGAAATAGATTGGTTTCAAGCAAGACACCAACCAATTATATACAAGTCATATACACAGTGCTCTTTATCATAAATATTAAAGTTTGATATGATCCGTAAGGTGATAGCTAAGACTAAGTCAGTTAGAAATGTAAAACAATGTTTTGTCTAGATGGCCACTATTGATTACACTTTTAATAAGAGGAAAAATTTATTTTATATGTATATATATAATTAAATGCTTCATACTTGTTCATATATATATGTATGTATATACTGTATATATATTATTATCCAGGTTTATTCATAGATATTTTGAAACATTACTTAGAGCCGAGCCACAATTATAGTTTTTAAAATGTAAGTAACAATATTTATATTTTGTTTCTTCATAATGCCTATCAATCATTGATTAGTAATTTCCATTATGAGCATTACAATAGAGCAGTGGTTATAATAATCACTGTGGAGGAGTGTTTTCGAGCATCGTTTAAGATTTTTTGTTCTTATTTTGAACATTAATGAATACATTGTCGATATAAGAGCCAATAGTTAGTGTGGAGGAGGGATTTTTGAGCATAGCTTCAGGCTACAAAGCCTGAAACTATGCTAAAAAATCCCTCCTAGACAGTGATTATATATACACTCTTATCATATTACATTTGTGCTAATTTCAGTCTCCTGATATAATATCATGCGAGTAAGGTCCCAACTCAAAATATGGTTAAGTAGCGGTATGTCTCAGATTATTGTTGATAGTTTATAAGGTACCATCTCAAAATCTCGCTCCCAAAACCAACTTTTTTGTTAAGGTTAATTCAACTAAAATTGACCAAATTCAAAAAAAAATAATATATATATATATACAGAAGTGTGTTAGGAACTGTATGAAGAAACCAATCCATTGCAATATTTTTGATTCAGTACTCTCCTCTTTCATTTTTGAGAAGGCCCTTAAACATCCACGTTCGAAACAACTGCAGATACTGTAGATGAAACAACAACAATAAGACACTACTCCACAGATGTTATTGGTCGTTATAAAGTTATCATTGCAATTTTACCTTTTCCATTTATCTTAGGTTTTAACATTGGTACAGGATAAGGTGTCCACACCCTCCATTTGTAAAGTTCTTCCATTTTCAATTTTCTTTGATACTGTGCACCGTTAATCAAAGTACTTTGATTCTGTATGCCAGCACTAGTAAGAGTAGAATTATCACTCAAACTCAGTTGATTATTAGCCACAAACTGAATTGCCTGTGTTACGATTTCTACAGCCTTTGCTGGGTCAACTAATTGTGCAGAAAAACTACTCTTGCTAATTTCTGGTGTTAATTGTAGCTTAGGTCCACTTTCTGCCAGAATTGCTAAATTTGAATCAAATAATTCGTTTGTCGATATTGTAGTAGCAGTCATCACATCATACCATAACTTATAAATATCTAGCCTCTTATTTGTATCTTTGATTAGATCTTAAACTTTACTACTGATACAATGCAGAAATTGCTGTGGTCGATAACATGCAATACTATAGCTAACCAGAGGTTATCAGAAAAATTAATCAATATCAAAACTTAATGTTTTTCAATAGACCTTTCTTTAAGATTCATCTAATATATAGACTAAAGAGAGATCAAGAAGGTAACAAAACAATTCATGTGAATCCAGCTCAAACTGGGCTAGATCAGCTCCCTGTAGATTAGGCTGAATTTATTAACAACTACACTGGTATTAAACTATGTGTGCAACTGTGAGCCCATATGTGGTATTATACAGAATGTTGTGAAATAAAAATGACATTCAGAATGATAAATCAATGTGAGTAAATGAATGTGAGTAGAATACAGAATAAGGTGCATAACAATATAAATCTACAAATATTTCCTGAGGTCTATCATGAGTCTCAAGATGTACAAGGAGGAATAGAGCTATTGTAAAAATGAAAATAACCATACTGTTCGCAACACTAGGTTTTATCAACTATTTCTGACATAAAGAGATAAGAAGAACACATTTAATCACACTTTTTACAATACTTATATAAATAATAAAGTTTTTAAAATGTGTACATCAACTTGGCATTTCAGAAAAAGAATTGTTAAAGTTAGCGTGGCAATAACTCTTTTGTAAGACAATATAAAAATAAATATAAAACACTCTGCATGAAATAATCTTTCTAAATCAGCTTGATAAAAACAAAGCTCCTTTAATCTCTTCAATTGAAAAAAGTTCTTCTTCAATGTTTATATACACATAATATTTTTCCTGTAAATTTTCAATAATCCAAATTTTAAAACTTTCAGACTTTGTAAAGTCGATGTGTATTAAATTGTTTGATTTTTGTAAAAAACAGATCCAGTGTAGAACATTAAAATACCACATCATTGAGTGATAAAAAACAGATATTTTACACAATGAACTTTTCGTAGGAATTCATATCAAATTCAACAAACTTGAATGAGTGTTAAACATATTTGAAAACTACAGTATACAATTTCTCAAAACCAATCTTATTTGGTAAATATATTTATGGCGAATTATCTTCATCCTTTTGAATACATTAGAAATACATCTTAAGATTTTAAAAATCAAAGTGGTATCATAAAAAAATTACTCACAATGTAAATGTTGCTCCCCCCTCTCCTTTGGATTCTCTATATGTATGGTTTTGGGAAATATGTTAGGAGCCATCTCCAAAATTTGTCACCAAAAGCAGATATCTTAGCAGCTTTAAAAAAGTAAAATTCAATAATTTTGAGAAAGATTAATTTAAGATGAAGAGTGCTGAATCAATAATCTTGCAATTGATTGGTTTCTTCGGGACGATTCAGCACTCTTCCCCTGGTATCAAATTTTGGAGATGGTCCCTTGTGCACCTATAAAACTTAAGCAAAGAAGGCACTGATGTTTTGAAGCACAAAGCAGTTAATATTATTGCAACAATGCTCTAACATGAAATCTTAACAATTAGCTTTGTGGCTTATTAAACCATGATGTACATACAACTGTCTGTCTGTCTGTCTGTCTTTTTCATAAAAAATATCTGATCTTTTCCTAAATCTCTTTATACATCACAATTTTACACATGCTCCAAGCAGCTTACCTAATAAATAAGCAAACAGCATCTGTCATAATCTTTTGTTGATGTTAAGGAAATATGAAGACTGTACACAGACATACTTAAAATTATTCATAATCATATAAAAATAAATTGTTCTTATTTACTGTGCATACAGTATTACACTTAATAATATAAGTTTAAGGCACAAATCAAGAACATTCTTTAAATCCTTAAAATATGCTCCCCTTACAAAACAAACGTTTCATATAAGCATTATTTATTTTTTAGCATAAAATAAAGCGAAGCATATAAAGTTGGTTGGGATTATTGTAGCATTAACATTAACAAAATGGAGATTACTTCACCTGCAGTAGGCATTTTGCTGACATGAGAAATTATCCGGGCACAAAATAAGTTAACAAAAGTGATAAACTTTAATAAAATAGAATTTATTCCCTAAAACATTAACTGATATGTGCTGATCTTATATATTTACGCATCATATAAAACAAATACTGTAGCTACATAATATTTATGCTATAGATAACTCATGGTGACTGATCTAACTTCCAGACAAAATAAACATATGCGCATCTTTCCAGTGCATAACAAACGGTAAAATTGCACAACAAAATGGACATGACACTTCGAAAAAAAATGGATCGTCAATTCGTGCGCCATATGGGCAAAATATTGACTATTCAGAAATATTATTAAACCATATGTTTTTACATAAATAAAGCTGGGTGTACTATATACTGCCTACGAAATATGAAAAATATTCCAGAAACTGAAAGGGGAAAATGGATCTGTAAAGAGATAACATTTGCAACAGCTTCCTTCATCGGGCATTTTGCTGACTTATTTGGGCACATAATTTGTACATATAGAGCTTTAGAGCTATGTATAACATTATGCATTATCTATATAATTAACCATTAAAAGAATTTATTCTCTAAACCATCATTTAACCAACATAACAGTAAAAACTTTCAGACAACATGCCCATCTTTGCAAGTGTATATAACAGTAAAAATAGGGCATGATACACTTATTCGAAAATGTAAATTCGTTTATGTTACATATATTGACTTATCAGATATATTTGCTTCAAGGTCTTTTTCAAGGCTTTTTAAAACATAAACAACAAATACACACGAAACTGTTGACTGTCATTATATATTATTATGCATGCATCTGATGCACGATGTGGTTGCATGCACAAAACAGATCTACGTACCATATGTATTATTGACACAATGAAAAGTTCAAAACAAACTGTATGAAGCACAAAAGCGAACCTCAGAGTTCTATCATAAAAAGATAAGTTTGTTACAGTTAAATAAAAAGATAAGGATTCTTTTTTACCTGTTACGCATTCTTTCATCATGTTATTGTTCATGGCTTCTGATAAAACATTTAAATTGGTTTGGCGATGACTTCCATATAATCTATCAGTATTTCTCATTAAACTTGCAGTAGATACAAGGTTTTGACCACCGGGTAAAGTGTTTGAATGGTGTTCATGCATGAGATGGTTTCCAACTGCTGAAGCTGTGCCTGCGTTGTTGTTCGTTGCTGTTGTACGAAATGTCTTGATTTCTAATCCTGAACTGTACGAGAAAGAGTTGAATGGTGTATGATTTTCCATATTTGTCTGTTTTATAAAACGGTCGTTAGAAAAAGCTGAAAACATAGAATCTTGTAGCATGTTTATGAATGCATGGTCTTCGTCATCAAAGTTTAACTGTTCTTGTCCGAGAACGTTAGCACCCTTCCAAACTGGCTCAGGATTTTTTAAGTCTGGGAACTAATCGAATGCTTATTCGATTTCGCTACTGTTATGATCACGTGACTTGAGTTTTATTGTCACTAAAAATGGAGCTAAAATGTCACATTTTTGTTCTAAATTGAAACGTATCTTTTTTGTATCAAATTAACAAATATTTTAGATAAAAATAATTTGGTTCGAAGACACAAAACTACTAATTTTTGAAGTAAGAATATTTGTCACGTGGTACAAGTTGTATATTCTATACTGAAATATTACGTTTCCCGCCACAATACAACTGACCTTCAGACAATACCTATTGTTTGAATCTAAACATTGCGTGACCTCGAAGTTGTTTAGTCGCCCAGGCTACGGTCGAAGATTAATTATTTTCCTTACAATATGTATAGTAAATAACGGTTGTTGTTTAGTCGGGATCAGATTACTCAAATTTATAACACGTGCTTGTAAACAATAAATAAAATGAGAAAATTGTGGAGCAAGACATAAAAACAACAAACTTTCGATTTCCCAGAGAGCAAAATTATGTTACGCCAGAAGTTCAAACTTCTCGAGCTTCCTTGGCGAGAACAACTTCTAAGTCATTTTTCTAGCGTCTTTACTGCGGACTTTGAACAAGTTTATGCCCCTGAGTTAACGTAAGATAAATAACAGAACACCTTCTAACGAGAGGGAACGGTTTAGAATTTTATCGTTATCTATCTGTTTCTTTCACCACCTTTCTCCAAAACATGAACTTACGAAGCAGCAAGTACAATCTGGTCATCTTAAATTTAAGTATAGGGAGTGAGTGTGTCAGTAAAAAAAAGTGTTTCAATTTCCTCTACAAATATAATATTCTAAATTAAAAGCATCAGGTCGCTTTTAACGGAGCAAGTAGGAGGATTTGAGAATTTAAACAACAAAAGAAGCATGTCTGAAAACACCACATGTGTTTTTATCAACTAAAAATGCTTTGTTTCTCGATTATAAACTACCTCTGTTATTACTGCAATACGAGTTGTTTGGTTTTAATAAACAACCTTCTACCCAATCTCTTTCCTCTCTTCAAAGACATGTCATTCCTTTAGAGAGATCGAACTTAATGTTGATAAGCTCTGAGCACAGAGTTGTTGACTTTAATTTGACCTTTTGACAATGCAAAAATTGCGTCACGCTAGCTAAGGTTTTATTATGAAACAGTAGGATGAAATGCATAGTGTGTTATTCAAGCATTTGTATAGACAATATGGTTTGACATATTGTTTTATAACATCGGGTTTATATGACGAGGTATAAACGCAAGTGAATCTAATCACGCTAATCGTTGTATATGTGTATCTTCCGTCGTCCCCAATCCAGCAAATCAATAATCTCCGTTGAGATTAAATCAGTATCGGTTGCTACACACTCGGTCTCTCCATGCTGGACAAAGTTGAATGCAACCCGTTCCACAAACTCGACGTCTGTCGGAAAACTCTGGCATTTGTTTTGTCGTGGTGAGTCTGCGGAACAGGCTAACTTGAATGGTAATATGTAAGATTGAAAAAGCACGAAAATAAAAAGAAGCGACAGTATAACAGACGTATTATGAACATTGAGCGTGGTATTTTTATCCCATTAGTTTTCTCTCTCAGCGGTGGTATCGGTACTGAATGCTCAATGTTTTATAAACACATTTCTGAAAAGATTGCTATCAAAACAGAGGAGCGTTATGAAAAGATACTTTCTATCATTCGATGTAAATTATCCTTCTTGATACTTGATAATTATAGCTCAACCTGCAATTTGCGAACTTAAAATCCGAGAAAAACTGAAAATTTTTGGATGTTTTATTCAGTTTAAACAGAAAAACGTTTTTTAAAGATATTGAAAGGAGCTAACGGTACCAAATAATACTTTTTTAATACTAATGTTTTTTTCCTTTCTTGATGTTTCGCTAATAATAATAGAAATTAGAAAGAAAGTAGTAAACCAGTAATGCATTTGTAGTTTGGTGGTGCAAAAACTTTTGAAACAGATATTGACTGCTTTTTATACTCGTCTGAAGTAAATTTCGACCACAAAACGCGAAAATAAGTTCCGCGAAATTGACCTTCGAACCTTAAAACGCGAAAATAAATTCCGCAAAATCGACTTTCGGACCTTAAAACGCGAAAATAAATTACGCGAAGTACGCGATTTTCAGGACCTTGATTCGCGAAAATATCTTCCGCGAAAATTTCTTCTCGCGAAAATTTCTTCCCTTAGGCTTAAGGTAGGAACTTATGTAAATCTTTACTATATGACAGTAATAGATGACAGTTTATATGGGGCTTTGTGAAAGTCTTTTCCTGAATAGGGTTAAACGTTTGGCAATTTTCCCAGGATTTATTAATGCAAATGAGGTGTTTGCAACAGGGGAAAATGGTTTCAATTAACACCGCAGACCTTGTTAATAGGTTGCTCGTTGCTTGTTGCTGGGTTGTTTCACTTGTTTCGCGTCTTAGTATGGACGAATGACGTAGCTAAACATGAACTATAGGACTTGTCCGGTCTCTTTTCCTGGTTTATAAATCATAGTTCGCACAACTGCAACTCCTCACACGTAAATATTTGAGACAAGGTGAAATTTGTGCAAAAATTCCGAATTTCAAATAAGGCAAAACGAGAGCCTGGGTACTAGAAGCGACAAAATTTATCGAGTTTGTAAAAAGTCCTACTAAGTAAATCTACAAGATAAATCGCCGAGAAAAATCTCAGGGGACTTCTAGTGGTCATTTTCAGCACTTGCGTTTTGCTTGTGGTGTGTGTAAAATTCAAAAATATCTCATAATTTACGTGACGGATTGTAGGTACATGATATTCGTCGTCAAGATAATTGTAAACATTGTTTTTTCTCAAGCTTATTTTGTACATATTTATGCTGTTGTGAAAGTTCATGAAAGAAATGACAGACAAAAAGAGATTTTCAAGATTTTAAATATGTTCTTCGTTGCATCAGCTTGATTGATGAGCGTTTAGTCTACAGGCATTGTACTGAATGAAGTTGATATCCCAGGGCTTCCAAGAGAAAAGAAGCCCTGGGAACGAGGTTGAAGTTGATATAGGCCTAAGGGTGATTCTAAATACTTTATCTAACGAGATGAAATAAGTAATAAATGGTATTACTCTGATCGTATCAAGGAAGATCGTATTGTGGACTTACCAAGGTTTATACTGGCTAATTGTTCGTATTTACACTCGACTGTGTGACCATTATGAATGACCATTGTGTGACCGTTATGAATAAAAAAGCAATAATAGTCATTAGAATAATGAGATTTACATCTACAACCTCGATACCAGGCTTCATATAAATCAAGATAGAGAAAGCACTGGGATTGAGGTTGCTTAATTCCAAATATTACATAACAATAGCTTTTGTTTATAAGCAGTCAATTTAAAATATTACAATACATAACAACACGCTTCAATTCTTTATAACATTTAACATTTGAACGTCATGCTTAAGTTGTTTATAACCTCAAAAAAAAAGCTGACTAAGCAAGATTTTCATTTACGAAAGTTAGATACCAAAAAATTAGCCAAGGCCAACGGTTATCCAAAGATTTTCTGATTCGCACAAACCAATAACTGGTAATATGTATTGGAAACTGGACAACAATTTACTTCTTGGTTCCATGTCTACAGAGCGCTATAATTAAATCACACCTCAAGCTCGTCCCCAGCCCCTTTTGTCTTTTTTTTTTTATTTTTCTCGGAAGGTCCGCTTGATCACACCCCGACGGAGGAGAGTGTGATTTGTTGAAACTAGGAGGATCCTCCTAGATATGACATACAGTTCGACTAGTGTAGACTGCATTGCGGACCACAGTTATAGTCATAGAAACATACTTATTCCACGAAGGTGAAGTTTTACAGTTTAAGGATTGGCAAATTAATGGTAAAGCGACTTGTTTAAGGTCACGCGTACTTATGGAGACTAGCTCCAGGAACACAGTCCGTGGGAAATCCACCCAGACTACTCTGATGATAGCATGTAATGTTCACTTATTTGGTTACACAGTCACACTCATATCGGTCGACCTCCGACTATAACCCCTCCCACGTTATAAGCCCACTATATTTACTAACACTCAGCAGACCATTTCGGATATAAACCCCACCCCCATGTGGAGGAGACCATTTCGGATATAAACCCCACTATCGTGTGGGGGAGACTATTTGGGATATAAACCCTACTCCCATAAGCTCATGGACTTTTGATCTAAACTAAGCCCTGGTTTTGACTTGTATATATAACGACAGGATCAACGCCAGTGATCGAAATAATCACTGTGGAGGAGAGATTTTGAAGCTAACTTCGACCACCGACTCGCTATAATATTCAACTCGTTTTTTTTCTCTCGAAAGATCTTGGTACGAGATTTTTTTTTTAAAATAGATGAGAAAATTCTGCGCAATTTATTTCAGTGATTGATCCTCATATTAAAACGCAGAACGAACTTCATTCTGCGCAAACTCATTTCTTCTTTGAATGTCGCACTATCCACTAATTCTTTTCATGTATACTTTAGAAACAGAAACTTTCGCGTTCACAAAATTCCGAATATTTCACGTTTTTAGCAGTACATATTGCGAAAATTAAATACGAAATTCTTTACCAAACAGACCATTCGAGAAAGTTATTGTCTACTCGAGAAACCTTTAATACAAATTTTGAAAAAATACATTTCAACCAATTTGCCAAAATTGATTACCGCCAGAAGCAAAATTTCCGCGTTATTTCTTCTCACAAAAGTTTGTGCTCCTAAAGTACATAACAATACGGCCAAGTTCTCTGAAACGGAGACTAAACTTCCTTAATATCACCCTCCATCACAGATATTATGTAACCAAATGAAACGCAACGCATATCCGAATACCTCATCGGTAAAAAAAAAACGGTAAAAAAAACTGCGGCAAAAAGCGACTAAATTTTCCTTAGTTTTTAATTGACTAATTTTAATGCCGATTAAATTTGCACCGTTTTATTTTACTAATAAGGTAGTCAGTTATAAAGCTCCCCATCCTGTAGTCTTCCACGCTCTGCATCCTGTAGTTTTTCACGCCGTGGTTATGACTACCAATTTGTATTAAATATGTTTTCTAACTGATAAAATTACAGGATATTATCATAAGAGAAACTGCATAAGACAGTTGTACATAAAATTATCAGTGCCTTTAGTCCCAACAGTGTTCAGCAGACCATTTACCCCTCTGGAACGGGTGTGCCAGAACAGTGTCCAACAGTACCTTTAACCCCTCTCGAATGGGTGTGTCAGAACAATACTTTTACCCCTCTCGAATGAGTGTGTTAGAGCAGCATTTAACAGTCCCTTTACCCCTCTTGAATGGGCGTAAAGGAACGGTGTTCCTTTTTAATGGGTCCTTCTAACTTAAAGCTTTTATAAATCCTTGATTTAAACAAAAGTGATAAAGCCTCCGTGTTTTGTTGACATCAATTTTCAATATATTTCGTGCAGTCTGTAGCTTAACACCATTAGAAAGGAACGATTCTTTTTGCAAAGCATTTCGGTGTGATAGATATGCTTCCGGCATTAATCGTATACTCGAACATAGCTAAAAATAATAAATAAACAATTTACTTTTTCGCATTATCTGCGATGAAGAATTACTGCTTGGATTAATTTTCACGAAGATACATTATTTAATGGATTTTCTTTACGTAGCTCGCCAAAATATGTCTTCGAGAAACGCAAAAAAAAAAAAGAAGAAGAAAATAAAGCATGCCCTAAATACATTGATGAAAAAAAGGAAAGAAGAATGAATCATTGTGCTTATGCTCTAAAATTACAATAATTTTCTGTTTCACTATTCTCCATCGCAATAGCTAGTATTTCTGCAGTGGCACTGACCATGATGAACACGACCCAGCAATGTGGATACGGAAGTTCGTGATATTTTTAAAATCTCGAGTAGTTATAATAGATATATTAATATGAACAAAAGCACTGCATATTTTTCTTTCCTAATTCCAGAAATCTAATTTTTTTGCATAGCTGTGGATTTGCAATACATACAAAATATATGCAATATTTAATTCCGCATTTTTTCTTTCCGCAAGAGTTTATGAATGCGCAATGAAGAGCACTGAAACAAGCATCTTGTATTTGATTGGTTTCTACGTAACGAACAAACCAATAAGTGCAAGACGTTTACATTATATATACCTGTTTCTCACTGTCATTCAGAAGCTCTGAACCAGGGATACCAGTTAAATCTAACGGAGCTGATGGTTTACGATCTGAAAAAAAGAATACACAGCGTGAAAGATCACTGAATACGGACTGTGTACTGCCATACATGACAATCAGTACACCTATCCACCGAATACGGACTGTGTACTGCCATATATGACAATCAGTACACCTATCAACAGAATACGGGCTGTGTACTGATACATAACAATCAGTAGACCTATCCACCGAATACGGACTGTGTGCTGTCATACATGACAATCAGTACACCTATCCACCGAAAACGGACTGAGTACTGCCATGCATGACAGTCAGTACACCTATCAACAGAATACGGGCTGTGTACTGTCATACATGACAATCAGTACACCTATCCACCGAATACGGACTGTGTACTGATACATAACAATCAGTACACCTATCCACCGAATACGGACTGTGTGCTGTCATATATGACAATCAGTACACCTATCCACCGAATACGAGCTGTGTGCTGCCATACACGACAATCAGTACACCTACCCACCGAATACGGGCTGTGTGCTGTCATACATGACAATCCTATTTTCTTTAATATAAACAATGGACAAAATAAAAAATCGTCGTAAACAATTGCTAAACAATAAATTTATAGCGAAAAAAATTGCCAGACATAAAAAAGTGGACATAAAAAAGTGGAGGGCAAAATTTGTACACTACTGCACTTTTAAAAAGAAAATTTATTAAAGATTAAAAAGATGACTTGGTAAATATAGTTTTCTCGTTCTGGTGTAAACTTAGTATGGTGTTAATATTACAGCAATAGTTTCTAAAATACTGTAAACAATTACTTCAAGGTCTGCAATGAAGCTAATCAATTGGTATACAATTTTTAAGGCGAATTTCCGATATTTGTTAAACAACTATTGGAGCGACCTAAAAAATTGGTTTATAAAAAAAAAGAAGGTGTATACGGAGCTACACGGGTCCGTATTCGGTAGTAATTCATGTTGTGATAAAGTTATTTTAAAGCTTGATATCCACTAGGTGAAACATTCAATGCGAAAGCCAAAAAACGACATTCTATTTCTAGAAATTGATGCCACCTGATTTTGACGTCAATTTCTACCAATGGAATGTTTTCTTTTGGCATTCGTAGCGAAGTACCCATTAGGTCATGATATAGTCTACAAATAGATTAGTGGGATTCTATGCTTGCGCATGCGTATACGCCACTGATCCAAGATGATTGTATTTAATCTTATGTTGAAAAATTACGAGTTCGGCTCTCCACGAATCAACTTAGAAAATTTGTCTAAAGGCCGGTTTCCACTTCGCGCGAATTAGTCGCGCAAATGAGTGATGAGTCGCGCGAATAGGAGAACGAGTTACGCAAACAGTTTCCAGTCGTTGCGAAAGGTGTCAATTATGTAATTGAAAATATAAGAAAAAATGACTAGATAGATTCTTATTTTGTTTCTGTTGAGAAGACATATCTTCATCTTGACACTTGTTACGTACAAAGTGATACACATCCCCTGCAGAGTACAGTACAATCTTGATATAACGAACTCTGATGGGAAACAAATAAAATTGTTACACAGGGGGAGAGGGTTATAAGGAGTTTATTGACCAGAGAAAAGAACATCGAGTTCATTATACTCGGGTGTCGTTATATCGAGGTGTAACTGTATTGTTTAAGCAAAATAACAGAGTGTTATGTACAAAAGGTTCTCTGCTACAGGTGGTGACCGTCTCTTATTTTAAACACAGCGCAAAAAAGAAACTACCAATGCTCCCTTTAACCCTATTAATACTGGGCCTTTTGGGGACTCCGTATCACTGGGGGGAGGGGGGGGGGGGGGGGTTTTTTCAAATCCCCCCCCTCCACAACATTTTAT
>JAULBZ010000370.1:0-12320 GCA_032360805.1 Neoturris breviconis
TCTTTTCTTCTTCAAAGTTTCTTATTTATTACCATAGATGTCTGAAATCTTAATGATATTAGTTAATTGCGTTAATATTAGCAATATTTCTAGCTATTTATACTCTCTTTACCAATTACTAAACCCTCCTTAACTACGTTGAGTTTGCAATAAGTAATAAGCAGAACTCTTTTTAGAGGCTAATTAAATATTACGAGTGGCTTTTGTTTGTTTTGTAATCATGCTTTTCTGTTAGATTTGTATAAAAACAACCGGAATTATAATTGCTCAATATCTCTCTATTTTTCTTGATGTAAAATATTTATGCAGAAAAAAAACCCTTTTCATGCGAGTATCTTCTCTGCTGTTAAAATTGTTTGTATTCCTTTTATCAATAATTCAGTTTGACACCGTGTCTCTCCTTCAGTACAATTAGTTCACACGTGTAATTATTTTACTTAGCTTATAACCATTTTATGAAATTTAAAACATCAGTGAAGAAGAGAGTGAATTTTAAAAGTCAATTTTTGTCTAGACTCACACTACAGTATTATCGACAAAATAAAATAATTAATTAAATTAGAAAGTGAGTTAATACAAGGATGAGATATATATTACAAGTCGGAATATCACCTGTGGAGGAGTGTTTTTTAATAAAGTGTTCAGCTTAAAAGCTTAACACTATACTAAAAAAACGCTCCTCCAAAGATGATTTCCGGCAGTTATACTCAGGTTTGCATTATCAACCTAACTTTATTAGATATTCCAGATCTACTATTACTGTATTTGTTGGTGTATAAGTCAAGATTTTGAACCATTACTTTAACTCTAAAACTCTAGTATCAGCTTATATACTAGGTCATTTTTATCGTAGCTTTTAGCAGCCTAAAATGGGGATGTTTTACAGTAGCTCAATTCTTAATTCTTTAACGTTAGTGTACCACTGGGTCCACATTCTACGATTAAGTAGCTTGGTCAAACCGTCGAGTGTAAATTAGAGCAATTAGCTAATGTAAGATCCTGGTAAGTAAGTCCACAATAGAATCATTTGGCACAATATTAGTTTTATGATATTCTGCTTCCTCAGAAACTTATAAATAATAAACTCTATATGTTATTTTAAAATAAACTCAATAAAAATTTGTTTTGATAGAAGTATAAAATGGCACTGTGATGTAAGTTAAAGCTCATTGTAATAAACATCTGTTATTAATTTATAAGATGTATTTGGTGGTAGCTACAATAAAGTATATTGTTTGTATAGTATATCCTTCTTCCTTGTTCTACCTTTATTATTTGTACCAAAAACAAGAAACTCAAAAGAACGACATTGATATCACAAAACTAAACGACCTCACAATTTTTTTCTTTACTCTTCTCTTTGCTAGCACTAACTATGCCTGTCATCGTTTCTAATACATCATATATAATACTGACACCTGTTAGTTAACACATTTATTAAAAGGAACAAATTTTCGATATCACGTATCTTCATCTTATTTATATTTATATATATATATATACTATATGTACAAGGCCCTGTATATACTACAGTATACTATAGTGCATCAATTACTAGCACACAATGGTGCGTCAGCAATAGTGCATATTACAAGCCACACAACAGTGCATATTACAAGCACATATCAGTGCATATTACAAGCACACAACAGTGCATATTACAAGCACACATCAGTGCATATTACAAGCCACGCAACAGTGCATATTACAAGCACACATCAGTGCATATTACAAGCCACACAACAGTGCATATTACAAGCCACACAACAGTGCATATTACAAGCCACACATCAGTGCATATTACAAGCACACAACAGTGCATATTACAAGCACACATCAGTGTATATTACAAGCCACACAACAGTGCATATTACAAACACACATCAGTGCATATTACAAGCACACATCAGTGCATATTACAAACACACAACAGTGCATGTTACAAGCACACATCAGTGCATATTACAAGCACATATCAGTGCATATTACAAGCCACACAACAGTGCATATTACAAGCACACAACAGTGCATATTACAAACACACAACAGTGCATATTACAAGCCACACAACAGTGCATATTACAAGCACATATCAGTGCATATTACAAGCACACATCAGTGCATTTTACAAGCACATATCAGTGCATATTACAAGCCACACAACAGTGCATATTACAAGCCACACAACAGTGCATATTACAAGCACATATCAGTGCATTTTACAAGCACTTATCAGTGTATATTACAAGCACACAACAGTGCATACTACAAGCACACAATAGTGCATTTCTTCTGGCACATCACAATGTCCATTACTAGCACACGATCAGTCTAGCACACGATCAGTACTTTAAAAGTTCTTATACTTAAATTAATATGGGATACATACACATCCTAGTTGGAGTAAGCTGACGAAGGAGGCCCAACATCCCTACCAATAGCAAGAAGTTTGCCAAACATTTCTCAATTTCATCCACTCGGTCCCGAGTTTTGGGCAAAAAGGGTCCAAATTGAGTTTTCAGGCCAATGGATTGAAAAAACGTGTTACACTCCTGAAATTTGATTATGGCATTCTAGGCAATTACAAGATCGCTGGCGAATATTTTTTCAAATTCGTCAACTTGGGACAGAGTATCGAAAGTAGATACTTAAATTTTTTTTGAGAATTTGAATTCTATGAGGTTTTGACCACATTCACCCAAATAACATGCTAAAATGGTAAGGGAGAAGTGGAGAATTTTAAAGTTTTTGGCATTTTGATTTTCTATGAGACTTTGAGACCATGAACCTTTTTTGGCAGACATTTTGTATGTTGGGGAAACTTCTTCCTCAATTTTTTGAGATAATAAGTGATATTTTTTATAAAATAATTTTAAGAATTGAAGTCTCCATTTTAATTTTAGGAAGCTTTTAGGAAGCTTCCTGCTGTCAATATTAATGTGTATTAATAGTAGTCTGTTTTTCTGACTGCTTTGTTCTTTGTCGTAACTCATTTTATTGTTGTGGGTGCGTGATTTGAATTAATAATGATGCATGTATGTATGTAAGCAAGCAAGCGAGTTAGCAAGCAAGCAAGTATAAATTTCTGTTTTACAGAATCTTGTTTTAGAATAAATTATATTTGCTTTTTGTGGATATTTAGTGGTTAAGCATATTGGAGAGATTTTTGCACTCCTTCACACAGGGATTATTTGTTTTTATATCGACCAATGATATTTACAGTTCTCAGTGTTCAATATAAGAGCAAATAATTACTGTTGAGGAGGGATTTTTGAGCATAGCTTCAGATCTTACTAGCTGCTAATTATTCACTTTTATTTCAAACACTGGTTTTTGTGAACTCAACATGTTCTTACAATTAATAATTTGTGATTGTTTACATAATGATTCCATTAACATATATAACTCAAGCATGGCAGGTGAAGTTAATGAAACTTATAGTTTTTTGTTTTGTTAAAAAATCTATATAGGTGTTATCTTTCAATTTTATGTTTCTTTTTTATTTGTGATATATATCTGATCGAATAAAAGAGATTTGTGAACTGTGTTTCCTCTTCTTTATAAGAAAAAAAAGAAGAAGAGATGTCGTTTTGTCTTCTAAGATAAAAGAGTTTAGTCTGAGAATAATTAAAACTAAAAGGGTTCAGTCTTAGATTTTGTTTATAATCTGTCTTTTAAGATAAAAGGGTCTAAGAGTGATATTTCTCATTTTTATAATCAGTATTATGAAGATAAAAGAGGTCAGTTGAATGGTACTACTTTTTATGTTTATATTCTGTCTTAAGGCTGGCTTCCATTAGGCAGGAAATTCTACGCATAGCAAAAAGAAGACATTCCATCTGTAGAATTTCATGTCACATAATGTATGACGTCAATTTCTACCAAAGGAATGTTTTCATTTGGATTTCACATGAAATTTTCTGTCTAAATGGAGATAAAAGGAAAAAACTAGTTCAAAGAGTAAAGATGTTAGAACAGCGTCTTCAACGTTCTCCTAGCGTCTTTACTGTGGACTTTGCACAATTTTTTTTTGCCCACTGGGTATTTCATCTGTTTGAAGTAAATCTTGAGAAGATTTAAAGAGTAAACAAGCCTTGAAATAACTATTGGACTTCACCTGTGGGGGAGTGTTTTCTGAGTATAGGTTTCAGTTGGATAGCAAACGAAAATTATTCTCAGAAAGCACTCCTCCACAGGTGATATCTGCAGTTATTTTGAAGCTTGGTAAAGAAAAAAGAATTTAGTTTGGTGCAGATCAAAGCGCAAGTTTTAAAGGCGGTTCTTGAGTTAATCTAGTAAAAGGTGTCATTATTGTTATTTTACGAATGTTCTTTATAAAAACGCCCGCAACTCTTTTTTAGTTTATGAATATTTAATAAATATAAAAATATGAAAGAATAAAATGTTAAAAATAACTAAATTTAAAAATTATTTTTCAGGATGTAAGTAAAATAACCAGAAGCTTAAAATGTTTGGAAAATTGAAAAATGGAAAGTTGCTTTTACAGTACTTATTATAAAAAGAAATAATAACTGTGGAAGAGTGATTTTTGAGTATAGCTTTTGCTAAAAAAACCTCTCCTCCACAGTTATTATTTGTTCTTATTTTAAGGACTACTTACCCAATGGGCAAAAACCTGTTCAAAGTCAGCAGTAAAGACGCTAGAGCAATGGCGAAGATGTTGTTTTAGCATCTTTACTGCAGACTTTACACAAGTTTTTGCGCACTGGGTAGCAACTAAATATACCATTATTTAGTTGTTCAAAAATTGTTTAAGCCTTTTCTTATTCTATTTATAACCCAGTGAGCAAAAACTTGTTCAAAGTCAGCAGTAAAGACGCTAGAACATCGTTTTCAATGTTATTCTAGTGTCATTACTGCAGATTTTGAACAGGTTTTTGTCCACTGGGAAGTAAGTTACATTTCGGTTATGCAAAGTGTAAAAACAACACACCTTTCAAATCAGGATTCAGTGTTTGAAACAAGAGCAAATAATCACTGTGGAGGATTGATTTTTGAACATTGCTTCAGGCTAGAAGACCTGAAGTATTCTCAACAATGTCTCCTACGCAGTGATTATTTGCTCTTATTTCACTCTGGCATTGTATGACCGATGCTCAAAATGAAGCCTTATATTAACTGTCAAACACTGTCTGAACACTGTAATAAAAAAAACTCCTCAACAGGTGATGTCCAACAGTTATTTTGAAGCTTGAAATCAATGGACGTGTTTTTCATTTAGCATGGAGGAGAGCCAAATGCTCAAAAGTACAGTACCTCTTCCACAGAATTTATTTGCTCTGTATGTTAAATGTTTAATCTTATTCTATAGATAGAGTCTGAAATAAGAGTGAATAGTCACTGTGGAGGAGTGATTTTGAGCATTGCACCAGGCTAGAAGGCCTGAAACAATGCTCAAAAATCCCTCCCCCATAGTGATTGTTTGCTCTTGTTTTAAATACGGTATGTTAATGTTTAATTTTATTTCATCATAAATAGAAAAATATAAAAAAATATGACAATAATAAAAGAATATAGAATATGTATGCCATTGACTGTTGACGAGGTAAGAAACAAATACAAATTAATGTCAGAAATAAATTGTTTATAGTGCCAAAGCATTTCCAGTAACCGACCTGGTGCATAATTTTTTACAAAGTCCTAAACAATTTTTTGTTGTTGCTAAATAACCCTCAACCAGCAATTAGATCTTGGCTCCAAATGTACGAACCCAATTATTGTTAAAAATGCTGCAGAAACGATCCAGAAAGTTGCATCACTGCGAGAATGAACATGGGACAATCAATACATAGTCTGTACATAGATGTTCTGTACATCCCAGTTTGCAAAGATCTGCTTAAGTCATCAGTAAAGACATATTCAACTTTGTTCTAGCATATTTACTGCTGACTTTGAACAGGTTTTTGCCCATTGGGTAGATGTATTCTCATTTACGACAAAATGGCACCACCCTTCCAAATAAAAGCAAATAATACCTGTGGAGGAGGAGTGATTTTTGAGCACAGCTTCAGACTACAAAATCCCTCCACCCTGATTATATACTTTTATTTGTATCAATTCCACCCTTGTATCTGCCCCTATTATTTTGAGCACTTGCAGTGATCGAAATAAAAGTTAGTAATCACCACTGTGGACGAGGGATTTTTAAGCATAGTTTCAGACTTTGTAGCCTGAAGCTATGTTCAAAAATAACTCCTCTGCAGTGATTATTTACTCTTATTTTGCCTTGTCTCAGCGTGTTAAATTTTTGGTGTTTTAGTACCGCATTGGCCAACTTTATATGATTAATAAACACAGTCATGAACAAAGTGAAAAAGGAGAAGGTGTTGAAGTTGTAAAAAATGAACCGTGCGAAGATCCGGTACATGGTCATGGAAGGTTCACTGAAAAAAGAGTTTATTTAAACAAGTTAGTGACTGTCACAGAAATCAAAATAACAATTTGACATCACATGTAGAGAAAGTATATTTTGAGTACAGTTTTCAGCTGCAAAGAAACTGCTCAAAAACTGTGCTCAAAAACACTCCTCTACAGGGGATGTCCGACTGCTATTTTGAAGCTTGCGGTCAAAATAAAGAGTAAATAATTACTGTGAAGGAGAGATCTATTATCAGAGCTCAATACAAAGCCTGAAGCTTTTCTCAACAATCACTCTTTCACATTGATTTGTTTCTATCTTGAGTACTGATATAGCAGATGTGCCTATGATAATAATAGAGGTCTAGTAGTCGATGCTAGAGGAATATTCTCTGTGGAGAATTGATTTTTGAGGATAGCTTCAAGCTTTTCAATTTTCAATCTGAAGCTATGCTCAAAATTAATTTCTCTGCAGTGATAATTTACTCCTTAATTGTTGTACGTATTTCTTTTTGTAGCAAGCTCCCTTCTTGGATACAAGGTTATATACCAAAAATATTTTATGTTATTGAAAAAGCGTGGAATTACTATCCATACACGATAACGCAATATCAATGTTCGTTTCTACCAAGATTTTCTATACTAGTTAAAACATGCTATAATAATGATAATGGGTGTACGGAAAATGTAAGTTCCAGGTATGGAAATTCAAGTCGGCATCTCCTGGCAAAAGGCTGTAAATTAGTCTCCAAAGATACTCTTTTACAGAGGAATGCCGGCCTAAACTTCCAGGCCTGTAGGTTCTTTCAGTGATCAAAAAAAGAGCAAATAATCCCTGTGGAGGAGTGATTATTGACCTTTCTCCACAGTGATTATTTGTTTTTATTTCAAACACTAAAATATGAGCTGAGTCTTGTTAGTGAATATGGAATAACCAGTGACCATATTAATCTTTATGCCTTCACGATATGTGCATATTACATGTGTATTAGTTTTCACAAATGGCAATCTATGGAAATTGATGACATTCATTAGAGTAGCAAATGTAATGAAAGGAATAGATTATTTTTTAAACCACCTTTTTACGCGTATTTATTTCCACGCACATAGTTTTGCTGATAATGTTTATACTAATTTTCGTGCAAAAACTAACCTTGTGTGCAATTGCGCAAAAATTATTACGTTCAAAAAGGTAATAAATAAAAACCTTTCTCCATATTCGTCTTTTTAATATTTTTAACTTCTGCTTGCAAACCAGCTGGCAAAAACCTGTTGTTCTAACATTATATTGCTGACTTTGAACAGATTTTTGCTGTCTGGAAAGTGTCTGCGTTCTAATGGTCATTATTATGCTTCCTGTTTCAGGCATTAGGTCTTGAAGATCCAGAATTATCATCAAGAGAAATAACACCAATGGACATAGCTTTTGATGAAATTGCTGAAAAATATTACAAGAAAGAGGAGGTAAGTAACTTTCTTAAGTAGGTCTCCGACTTCATGATGGCTTTCCCCTGTGGAGGAGCGTCTGTGAAGGCTAATTTACAGTCACACTACAGTAGGCCAAAAATTTGATGGGAAAGCGGAAAGAACACATTCCATTTGGTGGAGATTGACGTCACACATCACGTGACATCAATTTTTACCAATGGAATGTCTTCTTTTGGCTTTCGCAGTGAATATCTCGCCAAGTGGAAATCTACCTAATATTTTTACTGAAAACTGCACTTAAAAATCCCTGCACGAGTAATGTCAACAGTTATAATCAGACATGTTTTATTCTTGTTACTGTATTGAGAAATAAGTGAAAGATTTTTTGCTTGTTTCATTTTTTTTTTTATTCAAGCCTGAATATAACTGCCGGACATCAACTGATTATAGCGGTTAGCTTTTAAGCTTTATACTCAAAAACAATCTTCCACAGGTGATGTCCGGCAGTTATATTCAGGCTTGTGATTATATCTTAGTCATAGAAAATCTCAAAAAATCAGCAGATTGAAAGTTATATACATTTAAAACCTCTCTTTCAACCTATGTGACAGGGAGGACTTTGTGCCATCAACTCAAGAGTGAACTTTGTTATGATAATTTTTTTCACCTGTATGTCTGAATCACCCATTTAATGCTGACACCTAAAATATCTATCAATATACCATATGGGGGAGAACCCAGTACTTCTGTGTTTACAAAGATATTACTTGCATAATGATATGCACGATGGTGGTTAGCGCTCCGTATTTTCAAAAATCACTCCTTCACAGTAATTATTTGCTCTTATTTCAAAAGTTTTTGTCTTTCACCTTTTTTTTCGCTCATCAGTTAACTCTTGTTCATTTTTTAAGGTTTCTTATGCCACTTTAAAACTAAAAAAGTTTATTTTATTTAACAGGACTGTAGGTATTTTAAATCAGAAAAGACTGGTAGAGGTCCATTAGCCGAAGGATGGAGGGTAGGTATATCATACAAATTCGAATCTTTTTTTTCGGAACTTTCACCAGATTGAGAAATAAGCAGATCCCCACTAGGCGAATTTGTTTGCTCAAATTCTAAATGAAGCCATTACATTGGTTGAAAACGACATCACCTGTCATTTAGAATTCGTGCGAACGAATTCGACTAGTGGAAATCTACCTTTAACGAAAAAATCACTTACCTCAAAACAAATATGCTAATTTGTGCGTGGTGAAAATAATTTGAGACTAATTTCAGGCTGTAAGCCTTGAAGCTAGTATGCTAGAAAAAACCCTCTGTAGTGAATAATGTACTCCTATTTGGACCACTCACTTTCATACATTGCGCACTTACTTTACATAGATTTACAGTTTTTTTTCCATGTGATGCATTAAAATTCTTCAAATTCAGCTAAAATTACCCAGTGGACAAAACCTTGTTCAAAGTTGTCGAATGACATCTTTACTGCAGACTTTGAACAAGTAGCAAGTCTGAAAATACCGGTTAGCATGTGCTAGATCATTTTCTTTAACCCTTCATTAGTATGGTGTGGACACCCTGAATTTTATAATTTTGCTATGAAAGTAACATAACAGAAATTATTATACTTTAAAAATTTGCATCATACTTTTGTGACTTTTTGCCCCTGAATCTTCTAATACCATCCCATGAATTAACAAATTTCCGGGGGCACCCCACTACACTAACGAAGGGTTAAAGGTTATTTCTTTTGTTTTTAGCTGAATACAAAACCTATCATGTGCTCGTACAAGATGGTATCTGTTGAATTTAATGTATGGGGGTTAGCATGGAGAGTTGAAAGTTACGTTCATGCGGTAAGAATGTTGTTTTTTTCTCAGCAGTGTTCGAAATAAGAACAAATAATTACCGCAGTGGAGATGCTTGAATCTCTTCTCCGCTCAGAGTATGAAGAATACAGGGGCAATGCTGGAAATGAGAAATAATCACTGTCGAGGAGAGGTTTTTGAGGCTATAAATTCTATGAAGCTATGCTTTTAGAAATACTGTTCTAATCAGAGATCGAAATAACGGCCGGTAGTATCTGTGTAGGAGGATGATATGTCAACGAGATTGCAATTGATTGGTTTCTTCCATACTCTTACTCACAGATATACTATCGGCTGTTATTTCAACATCTGCCATTGAAATTACTCCATTCCACGTTCGAAGAGCGTAGGTATAATTTAATGTTTGTTTGTATTAGGCTATAAAAGATATATTACTCGCTGGTCACAGGCAAGCATTTGCATGGATAGATCAGTGGTACGGTAAGTACGACCATTCACTTACTTTATTTCTTAACCCTATTCAGATATCCCCTCCCCCCCCCCCATTCCAAAAAACATGATGAAACCATGCTAGTGTTGAGACTTTCCAGGAAGTTAGGTCAACACATAATTAGCATTTTAAGTGAATTTTTTCTTCTTCCTAAGCTAAATACCAAAACGTTTTTCAGGCAAAAATGAGAAAAGGGTTTTTTTTTACCACCTTTCAAAAATATGGTTGCTAGGGGGAAATTACCTTTTTTGTCATAATGATCCTAGACAAATTGTATGAAAAATCCCAAGATATTTAGTCATAATAAGCCATTCGTTCAAAAGTTATGAAAAAATACTGAATACTGAAATACTGAAAGTACAGTTTGTTGAAAAACATTTTTATCTTTTACTTAAAAAGCGTGTTAACTTTCACTAAAACCATCAAATGCATTGCTGTCTATTGTCGGGCCCCATTAATCATCATCACCGACTGATCATAGGCTAATTTTTGTGTTTGTTTGATTTTTCGTATCATTTTCACCGTTGTGTCGCAAATTCGCCGGTACTTATTTTGGCGAATTTGTTTTTTTAAACTTCCCGGGTGGGTACATATTTGCAGGGATGAGTACCCGCGAAAATTAATACCAATAAGGTAGTCAAATGGGAAAAACGAAATGCATAGGGTAGAATCTTTACCTAGAGCATAAGATTTTTAGGTTTAAAGATTGGTTTAACACCCCCTAATTAATGATATTTTTTACAAAATGTGGATCCCGTATAAAAGATGACCCCTGCAATTACCCTTCGGAGGGTAGAATGTTTTGATCAAAAATATTTTAACAAGAGTGTCTTGGTTACATCATAATATTTTTATTTCAAAAAGTGTTCCTCTACAGTTGATATCTGGCAGACATTTACAGGCCTGTCTGTATGATTGTTTGTGTTTCTTTCAGCCTGTATGTATGATTGTTTGTATTTCTTTCAGATATGACATTAGACGATGTTCGACAATACGAAAAAGATATTCAAGAAAAAACAAATATTAAAGTTGTGGGAAATAATTCGGATACAACAGCTTCTAGTACTTAGCTATGTTTACATACCTACAGTGATCAAGATATAAGAGCGAATGATCATTGTGGAGGAGGGATTTTTGAGCATTGCTTCAGGTTTAATAGCCTGAAACTATGCTTAAAAATCAAGTCTCTGCAGTGATTATTTACTCTTATTTCGACCACTGACACTGTTTACATAAGATTATTTTTGCTGTTCATAACAAAAACAAAAACTGCAACAATGACAAACGAAAAGACCATAGAAATAAGGGAAACCGGAGTAACTAGCAGACATTCAAGAAAGCGCGTCTAAGACGAAGGGTAAAGTGTCAACGTTCCTTCAAGTGATTGGTGTTTGGGTTACAAAATTACATTATTTATTGTTCTGAAAACGAAATGATTACATTTTTGTAAAGTAATTTCGTCCACCAACTTCAGTCCCAGGCCTTTCTTTTCTTCCCACTGTAGCTGATGATGAAGAAATAATGGGCGAGGTTGGTTATTTGTATGCACTATATGTCTATATATTTTTAGTTAATATTTTTACACGATCTTTAATTGACAATCAGATCTATCCAGGAGAGTCGAATCTATTCAAGCATCAACCTCGTTCCCAGAGCTTCAGAAGTCCTGGGAACGAGATTGTTTTTCTTCCTTTTCTTCCACAGTATACCCAGTCCCCATTAAAGTTTTCAGTGTTGTCCTAATGTCTTCACTGCGGACTTTGAACCGGACTTATAATAATATAAGACTTTTCTATCGTAGAATTGCTTCAAAAATGACTGTCTCAAAAATGAAATCTACAGAGGAAAATACCGAGTTAACGATCTTGCAATCCATTGTATGCTCGTTGACATATCCCCCTTTTTGCGCAGTTTCAGTTTTGTTGAATTTGGATAAGTTTAGATTTGAAGTTGAAGGTTGTCATTATCAAACAGAAGACATTCTATTGGTAGGAATTGACGTCACATAATGTGTGACGTTTTTTATCTTCAAATTTTTACAAATCGGTCACCTGTTTTTACAAAAACTTGTTCAAAATCCCCAGTAAAGACGCTGGGAACAACATTTTGAGATGGTTCCTAATTTCGTTAGTTGTATGAGTAAACTTGTCGAAAGAATTAGTCGAACCTCTCTGGGGGGGGGGGGGGCGGGGGGG
>JAULBZ010000370.1:12330-32605 GCA_032360805.1 Neoturris breviconis
CTCGCCCCCCCCCCCCCCTCACCATTATTATTATTATTGTTATTATTATTATTATTATTTATCAGTAACGATAATTACAAGATAATTACAATATATGCCAGGTATCCTAACTATCCATGCAAGTCTGAAAAGAAATTCGGAATTCACCCGCGGAGGAGTATTTCTTTCATAAAGGTTGATTTCCACGAAGCGAGAAATTCGCGGCGAAAGTCATGGTGACGTTAATTTCTATCAATGGAATGCCTTCTTTTGGCTTTCGGCGCGAATTGTTCTTTTCGTGGAAATCAACCTTAATTTATCGAGAAATCTTTTCAACAGGGGTGGAAAAAGTTGGTTCCACTTGACGAAATTTCGCTGCAAGAAAGCCATTCCATTGATATATATTAACGTCACCACGTGTGAAGTCAATTACTACCAATGGAATGGCTACTTTTAGCTCTCACAGCGAATTTTTTGTTAAATAAGTGGGCCGTAAAATACTGCATATCAACCAATTATCTTTTAGCCAAGCTCAAATTATATTCTAACAAAATATATATAGTTTTCCGTTCTGCCCTGACGCCATATACAATTTCGCCGTCCCGCTCTTACGCCAGACTTGTCGAAATCTACAACCTCGTTCCCAGGGCTTCTTCTGTCTTGATGTACGTCAAGAAAGAAGAAGCCCTGGAAACGAGGTTGCGAAATCTACGTTAAATTGGCTATCCAACGAAGTCTAGTGGGGCGCTTTGTAGTAGTAACATTTCAGAAGATTTGACCATTTGAACCTTTTTAAAAAAAAAAGAGGGGTTTTGAATGAACGGCATGAAAAGCGTCTTGAAAGTCTTACTATTTTTCTGTTTTCCTGGTATTTCTCGTAGTTTGAGCACGAAGGAGTGGAAAGTGAACAATGACCATGATTATGTTAACAGATTCACTGCTAACAACTTTTGGAGGAAGAAAAAAATCGCAGAATATTTGGAATAATTTTGGCAACTCTCGCAAAATTCACGAAAGTTTACTCATTTTTGAGACTCCAAATACGGTAGTACCACACAAATATATCTTCTGAATCTTTTGATATATGACCACATTCATGGCTGTACAATCTTAGTTATAAATTTTGAGACAAATTGCGATCGACAAACAATAATAATCAGTAAAACTTAAGTGCGGAAAATGACTAAGAGACGTCCCTAGAGATTTATCGAATTGGTAGTCATTTTTATGATTTTTCAAAAATTTTGCTTGGTAAAAAAAAGATTGAGATCTGTTGAAAGCATTAAATGTTGTGATTTTTTATGCCTTTCACATTCTATTTTGTTACTTCCATCAAGGAAAAATTTCAGACCCAAACGATTTGTAACTCCATTTTTACCATCTTCGCGTTAATTAAGCGCGACCCGGAATAATTCAACATTGGACGAACCGGTATAAATAGAGTTAAAAAGGACTAAGAAACTTATATTTATTTTTTTTGCAAACGTGACAAGTTCTGCTGTTCTTAGCAGCTTAGTACTCAGACAAATTTTCATGCCGTTCGTTTTTGTCAATCAAATTTTAGCCTCAAAGTTGACATTTCAAATTTTTGCACAAATTACACTTTGCCTCCTATCTATTACCAAGACTGTAGAGCAAATTTGCAATCGATTGGAGGTGATTAACCTGGAAACGAGGTTGAGTGATTTGAGCTCAATAAAAGGTAACTTTTCGAAATCCCTGGCAGCAGACGCGTTACTGCGGTGTCCGAAAAAATACTTATCCCCAGTATCATCAAAATTGCAATCTCGTTCCCAGGGCTTCTACTATCGAACAAGGGTCTCAAAATTGCCTAATTTGATGCCAAAAATCACAAAACGACGGACGGACGCCTTTTAGAGTTCCGATATTACCTCCCACGCAAACATAACTTTAGTTTGTCAAAGTCCAGCAGGTTAGAAGATTAAACCGGCCCTTCCGTGTTCGAAAAGGCAAGAAGCCCTGGGAACGAGATTAAATCGTTTTATCACAAGTTACGCTTTCGTCAGCAAATTATTTGGAGTTTGGAACTAGAATAAAGGTGCCATCTAACTTGTTTCTACCGAGTTTTAAGTATTTTTCGTCACTGTTGCCAAAAATTATGGAAGAATGTTTGTGTCAGCATCTTTTCAAACCTGTTTATAACATCATAATTTGTGATGTCATAAGTAAGTTTCAATTTCTTAAAATTGAAATATCTTGAAAACGAAAAAAAATTAAAAAGACTTATTAACCAATTTTTCATCCTCTGCAACATATCAAATATTAATTTTTCCACCCAAGGATCCCTTTGAACGGACTGATTTGTTGAGGATCTCTCTCCTTTGATGTTGATCAACCAGTTATGTTAATAATTTTCAACATCTCCGCAAGGTTTTTTTTTTTATCTCCATTAGCAGAAAGTAAAGGTGAACTCATTCCACTGATAGTCTAATAAACTCTTATAACCAGGCTGCCCAATCTACCTTGAGCGTACAAATTTTCGCGTGTACTAATTTTCACGAATTTCGGCCAAATTAAATACACGCACAACTTTCTTCAAAACGTCATTCGCGAAAATAAGTACACGCGAAATTTGTCTTAAATCTATGGTTCGCGAAAATAAATACACGCGGAAAAATACAATCGTTGCATTCGAGCTTTGATTTTCTTTCTATCACATTCTCATTCGATGCCAATAGGAATGTTCCCATAATTTCTTCATCTTCATTTCTTCCATTTTGACCATTCGCGAAAATTCATACCCGCGAAATTTCCTACATTTTAACCATTCGCGAAAATTTTTACCCGCGAAATTTTCAAAAACTTGTCATTCGTGAAAATAAGTACTCGCGAAATACGATTTTTTTTTTACTTGCGAAAATAAATACACGCGAAAATTAGTACGCTTAAGGTAAGAGGATCCAGATCCGACCAATATACCAATACACTCCATGCATGTAGTTTTCTATTCTGGATATTGTTAGGAAGATGTGAAAAGAAGAGGATCTCTACTACTAACATTATTTAGCCTGTGGGCGGAATCCAGTCCCTCTCGTTTTTCGGCTATACTCTAAAAATACTGGGCGAAATAAGCAGAAATATCTATAATTTTTCTAACTTCTTACTGGTGCAAAATATTTTTTGTCAAATTACATTTGCGTTACCATGGTAACCGTGTTGTGACCTGGCGTAATTAATTTTCTATACCAAAATATTGTTGCAAAAAAAAAAAAAAACGTTATACACAACATATTTAGCTAACGGAATCTGAAAAGTCCTTAAATATCTCCCCTAGAACTCTAGTAATCAATACCCTAACATTTGACCCAAAATCGATAAAATCGCCATACCACCATGTGTTACTGATGACGCCACAGAAAAAACTAATCACCTTAGCAAATAATTATTCACACCAAAATGTTTCGTTTGTAATGAATTCCAGTGGGCACAAACCTGTTCCAAGTCCGCAGCAAAGATGCTAGAACAATGTCGAGCAAACGTTGTTCTAGCATCTTTGCTGCGGACTTGGAACAGGTTTTTGCCCGCTGGATTATTGTGCCAAATTGTAGCATAGAAATTCATCAAAAATGACTGGAGGTAGTAGGGTAGGGTTTTAGATTAGAATAACTGAATGATTGAATGTACAAATTTTCTTCACATATATATATATATCAAATAACTGCAACTCACAAAGAGTATCCTAGTCACTGATCTTGAAAAAGTGGAACAACAAATCAAATGCAAGCTCTTTGATATAATGCTCTTCCTCACAGTTATCCAAATAAGCTGAATACAAATAATCACTGTGGAGGAGCGATTTTTGAGCATCGCTTCGCTGTTCAAAGTCAGCAAAATAACGTTAGAATGACGTTTCTACAAATTTACCGAAACGATAGTTTTTATATGACAAATAGCTTGGAAAACGTTCCTTCCAGTAGACAAAAACTTGTTCAATATCCGCAGTAAAGACACTAGCAACAACATTAAAAGCTATATTCTAGCGTCTTTACTGCTGACTTTGAATAAGTATTTGCCCAATGAGTTATAGGAACCGTCTCTTAATTAATTTTTGTTAAAGGGGCATCATTGTCATAAGAAATTTAGCTTTAAAGAAAGAGAATAACAGACCCGTTCTCATTGTAACGATCCTGACATTCGAGTTAGCCTGCTCCACCTACTCCACGTCTGCCGGGGAACGCTGTGGCAGGAGTCAATCTCAACCCAGGGCAAGATTCTTCTACGGTAAGAATACTCGGGAACAAAGTTGCGATGAGAGTCTGCAGAACAGGGTAACTTACTGGGAACGAAGTTGCGATGAGAGTCTGCAGAACAGGGTAACTTACTGGAAACGAACTTTTGATGAGTCTGCAGAACAAGGTTACTTACTGGCGTAGCTTTACGGTACATAAATATAAACTACAGGGCTTGAAATAACTGCTGGTCATTACTGTGGAGGAGAGATTTTTCAGAATATTTTCAGCCAAAAGTATCAACGGAAAAGAGCAATAACTCAACATTATTGAATTTGATTGGTCCTAAGTCAATCAATTTCAAGAACATTGACTTAGCACTCTCCCCAGCAGATATTATCAACATATTTTTTGCAAAACAAAACACAATAGAAAATGACATAACCTACTAGGCGGCGTTTACATGAAAACCGTAGTGAGATCTTATCTAGGTGAAAACCCTCGTAGTGAAATCTCACTACGGGGTAGAAGGCCGTAGTGAAATCAAACCCGTAGCGAAACTCGTTACGGCGTAACTCATGTAAACGATTACAAATGCAAGATTGAAAGCCGTAGTGAGATTTCTGTAACTCACTACGGACAAATGTCACTACGGTCTTCATGTAAACGCCGCCTTAGTAGCTAAAATCAGATTATACAAAAAAATATTAACAAGACTATATAAACACTGCGGAGAAGAAATCTTTTAGCATAGCTTCATACTTTGTAGTCAAGAACTATTTCAAGTCACTCCCTCACAGTGATTATTTGTCATACACTTTACCAACTTATCGACTAAGGAAGCAAATCGAACCCACTGAAATAAGCCACTTTGTTACCAAGACTTTGTTACCAATACTTAAGGACATGGATTGTTATCACAACCTCGTGCAAAAATCATGGTAATCAATATTTGCAATCAAATAAGAGATGGATGCAAAGAGTCAAGGATCTTGCAATGGATTTTTTTTTACTAAAGAAACCAATCTCAGTGAGTGGGAAACAATTTGTTCGAAGCCCGCAGTAAAGACGCTAGAACAACGTTAAAAACGCTACTCTGGCGTCTTTACTGCAAACTTTGAATAAGTTTTTCTCCACTAGGCTTCCATCAAAAGCTCCTTGACTCTGCGCCTAAGGAAATCAACCTTAAAGCCCGGTTTCCATTCAAGGGAAATTTCCGCGCAGGCAGCTTTTTTCCACTTTTTTCCAATTTTCAAGCGTGCACACCGAACTTTCGACCAATCAAATTTCTCAATTTCCCGTTCTACGTGAAAAAACTTCCCGCTCAGAAATGTGCGCTGAATGAAAACCGGGCTTAACGCAAAGTTAGAAATATGAATATAATCTAAAAGTTATCAACTGAAATACATAGTTTATGTACAGTTGTTTCATTATAATTATCTTAATGCGGTTATTCATGGTTAAACATTTTTGCAGGAAGAAACTTTTGCGTTTTTTAGACAAATTCACAAACTTCCTGTACCACGAAAACATTACTTTTCTAAATAAATGTCCATGAAATATGCCTTTTCTCAGTAATAGAAACTTTTGAGCGTTTTTGTTTTAAAAAAAGGTTTTTCTGCAAACGCACGACATCTTAAACCAGGTAAAATAACTGCCGATCATCACTGTAGAGGAGATCTTTTTCAGAATATTTTCAGCCAACTTGTCTAAAAATATTTTGAAAAATATCTCCTCCACAGTGATGACCGACAGTTATTTTAACTCCTGTTAAACACATCATTGCTTCAAATAAGAACAAATAATCACTGTAGAGGAGTGGAATTTTCAGGCTTTGTAGCCTCTCCTTCACAATCATTATTTGCTTTTACTTATATATACTACATGCATTGAAAACTGAACTTTTGTTGGACATTTAATAATATAAAAGTAAAGACTTGTTTAAAGTCCGCCGTAATGACGCTAGAAAGACGTTTTCAACGTCGTTCTAGCGTCTTTACTGCGGACTTGGAACAAGCTTTTGCCCATTGGGTATACGTATTACAAGCCTGAAAACAACTTCTGGAAACACCTGTGGCGGAGCGTTTCCTAAAGATTAAAAAACACTCCTACACAGGTGAATCCGCCGAGTTACTATCAGGCTAAAAATTAATAAATATATATTCCTACTTAAAATTGACTTTGCATATGGGTAGCTTTCTTCTTTCTTGCTTGTAGCATGTCGTAGAATGGGTCACGTGTTATGCTACTCCTGAAATACGAGAACAAACGAGCATCAGATCATTGCATATGACATAGGGTCAACGTCGATACAACGTCAAAATTCAACGTTGATCCGACGTCGTATGCCTGCAGGGTTATACAAACAAAAAAAATTATCCAACGAAGCCCAATGAACAAAAAGTTGTTCAAAATCCGCAGTAAACACGCTAGAACAACGCCTTTCGATGTTGTTCTAGAACGTATTTCGACGTCCTTCTAGCGTCTTAACTGCTGATTTTGAACAAATTTTTGCTCATTGGGTGGGAGGTTAAAATAAGTGGTGATAAATGCATCTGCGAATGAGGGGGTGGTGTGTCACGAAGTCCTCAATTTCAAGAGAGCTAACTTTTTTTGGACCTATATAGATGATTGAAATAAGGACAAAATATTCTGTTTGTGAAATGTGATTTTGAGCATAACCTCAGGCTTAAGACTCACTTCGCCACAGTGATTTTTGGCTCCATCATAGCTCCCAACAAGATGTGCCAATAACAAAAATTGTAAAATGTCTATATGCAACAACAAAAACTGAATACAAATGACGTACTTGATACTTTTGATCCAATCTTCCCTTTCATCTTGAGAAGGTGCACATATACGATATATATCATGATGGCCTATACATCAATGAAAAACACATTTAAAATTATACCTTAGCGGAAGAAAAACGAGGAAAAGTAACCTATTTTACCGCTAATATATACTTCAATGATTGAAAAAAGCGCAAATAATCACTGCAGACGAGTGATTTTTGAGCATTGCTACAAGCTACAAAAACCCTCAAAACCCTCCTTCACGGCGATTATTTACTCTTATTTCAAACACTTAAAGTCTACCCGATTTTTTTACCCCCAACCTATAGTTGAAAATTTATCAAACTCATTTAGAAGGGGTCCTTTGAACCACCACCACCACCCCCTCCCATTATTGAGAAGCTCCAACAAGGCCCAGTATTAAGGTTAATATAAAAACTTATACCTTATACAAAATGAACGAAAGAAGAAATTAATGGGATTTTTGTGAGTATGCGTTAATACTTTCTGGGTTAATTTTCTACATGTGTTAAATTTTTTTTGCCTAAAAATAGACTGAATATATATTTTGTTCATTTCTTTGTATATTATTACGACAATTTTATATCGAATAGTTAAAGAAATACTAGTGATCAGAAAATGAAAGTAACATTTGTATACGTTTTATTAATGTTTTTATATTGTACAAGGTTCTAGGATAGCAAAGAACAGCTGGTTATGCTGTATTCGTGTAATTTTCTCTATGTAGATTCAGCTTTTTACGCGATTCACGTTGGTTTTTACCACAGAAAAGTGATTTTAGGTGGGTTCACATTTTTTCAAAGTTAATTTTTAATTTTTAGTTTCATCCTTAATTTTGTATAATAACGTAAGAGAGTGTCTCAAAAATAAAATCTACAAAGGAGAGTACTGAGTCAATGATCTTGTAATATGATTGGTTTCTTCGAAGAAACCAATCCATTGCAAGCTCATTGACCTAACACACTTCTGCACAGATTTATTTTTGTTGAAAGAAGTTTGTTTTGGAGCAAAATTTTGAGATGGTTCCTGAACCTAAACCTTACCCAAAAAAGAAGTTCCAGAGGAACAGGATAGTACAAATATTGCTAAAAAAATGACCCCTACGCTCCTTCTCGATATTACTAATATTTTAAATGGTATACCTGTCACAACTTTTCCATCAGATTCTGTTTTGCATGCTTTAATTATGGCCCCACCAGGAGCGTATATTTCAAAACAAAACTAAAAGAAAGTTTAAAATATGTAATAGGAAATATTTATGTGTAAATGTAATTATTTGTTTGTTTATGTGTGGTAAGGGGAGTAGAAAGATAAGGTCATGGGGTAACTTTTCGTTACTTTGTTAATTTGCTTGGGGTAGGGGGCATTGGGGATAAGGTCATGGGGTAACTCTTTGTTAGTTTGTTTACTTGATAAGATAGGTCACGGTCGGGGTAACTTTTTGTTTGAAAGGACAAAATCTAACTAAGGCACTTTTTAGGCAAAAAAAATAAGAATTTATCAACATGATCTATAAGGAATGGAATTAAAAATGAAATTTACAGAGAAGAGTACTGAGTCAATGATCTTACATTAGATTAGTTTCTCAGTACTAGAGATAATCACTACCGAGGAGTGATTTTGGCGCATTGCTGCTTCAGGCTAGATAGATTTACCAATAAAGTTGACTTTGGTAGGGAAAATTTTACAATTTTCTTTGCAAATTTTTCACATAGGAAAGAGTACATATATTAAAAACAAATCGATAGAAACTCATGTATAAAATATGTTTCTTTATGACAAATAATCCCTGTGAAGGAGTAAATATGAAGCCTGAAGCTCAGAATACGAAGCCTGAAGCTTTGCTCAAAAATCACTCTGTGAATCACTGTGGAGGAACATAGTTTTAGACTTTGTAGCCTGAAGCTATGCTCAAAAATCACTCCTCCACAGTGATTATTTGCTTTTATTTCAACCACTGTTGTGATCTACCCTGTTTCACAGGTACTGTGATCTCACCTTTCTTTTAATATCATTATTTTCTCGAACTTGTAAATTTTCTAAAGGTATAATACCAGTTGGTTCTTTATCCTAAAACATAGAAAATAGACACATGTAATATACATAAAGAAGACTCTTTGAAAGAAAAAGTAAAAACAAATAATAAAACCATAGAGTTTGTACTAGAATGTGACTGAAAACTATAACAAAGAATATATTGGTCGACATAAGAGCAAATAATCACTCTGGAAGAGGTTTCCAAGCTACAAGGCCTGAAGTTATGCTCAAAAATCCCTCCTCCATATTGATTATTTACTCTTATTGATACCACTACATTTTGTCTTGCTAAGATGATATTCCATTTGAGATGGTCCTTTTCCAGTGAGTAAAAACTTGTTCAAAGTCTGCAATAACGATACTAGAAAAAAGTTGAAACGATGTTGTTCCAAGAACGACGTTGTACTAGAGTCTTTACTGCAGACTTTGAACAAGTATTTGCTCACTGGGTTTTGTTGTCTGATAATGGCCAAAATAACTGGATCATGGTCAAAATAACTGGATGATGGTCAAAATAACTGGAAGAGAAGTTTAGTATCAAGATACTTGCAATGGTACCCAGCCGGAAAAAACCTGCTCGTTGAACGTTGTTCTAACGTTATTTTGCCAACTTTGAACAGGTTTTTGCCGGCTGGGTATAACTTCTTCATTCAAGACCATTCTTTCAATAAACTTCTCCACACATGTCATTTGTGTTTATTCTGACAAAATAAATATCTTACAAAGAACTGCCAAGCATCACCTGTGGAGGAGTATTTTTTTTAGTAAAATCTTCAGATAAACTCAAAGGCGATGTCTGCCTGTTATTTTTAGGCTTAGGAATTATACAAACAAATATCAAGTGCTTACTCCTTTATTACGGAAATAAAATAAACAATTGTCTTTGAGAATGAAATATCGAGGTTTCCAAGATCTATGGATTCCACCTAAAGAAATGTAGTAAAACGAATACAAAAATGAACTGAACAAAGCGCCTCAAAATTTCGCTCCAAAACCAACTTTTTTGTTCGGGTCAAATCAACTAAAATTGACAAAATTCAATAAAAATGAATCTGCACAGAAGTGTATGTTAATGGGCTTGCAATGGATTGGTTTCATCGGTACGAAGAAACCAATCAATTGCAAGATCATTAACTCAGTACTCTCCTCCCTAACTCCAGTATTTCATAACCTTTCAAGTATCCAAATTACAATGTAATTATTTATGTGCAACAAGAGTAAATAATCATTGTGGAGGAGGAAATTTTGAGCATAGTATCAGAATTTGTAGCCTGAAGCTATGCTCAAAAATCGCTCCTCCACAGTGATTAATTGCTCTTATTCTGACCACTGACAATAAGCTTAAATGGAGATTATTTATTATTCTTTCAAGTACTGAATACAAAATGTAAACGAACCTTCTTTGGTAAGCATTCCTTCTCGTTCTGGATTAAAAAAAGTTTGTGTTAAATCACTTCCATCAGCACCAGGTATATCAAACGGTACTGATTGAATGTTATTGAATAACACCTAAACACAAATATTCAAATATAAAGTTTATGGAGAAGAGCACTGAGTCAACGATCTTGCAATGGATTGGTTCTTCGTACTTCAACATAAATTATTATCCAACTATCTTCAGAGAATTGAAAATATTTTGCAAGTAACGGGCGATGTAAGAGTAAATAATCACTGTGGAGGAGGGATCTTTGAGCATAGCTTCAAGCTTTATAGCCTAAAGCTATGCTCAAAAATCACACCTCCACAGTGATCATTTTCTCTTATTATTGGCAAGTTCATTAACATCATATTTAAAACTAATTTCAAAAAAACAATTCTTATTTTATTGGAGATCAAGAGATCCTCTCACAAATTTTATCAGCGACATTACCCTTCATCACATATAATTTGGTTTGTATAAAAAAAACTATAGACATATAAAAAGATATTGTCAAGCCTGAATATAACTGCCAGACATCCCCTGTGGAGGAGAATTTTTCGAGTATAAAAAAACACTCTTCCCAGGTGATGTATGGCAGTTATATTCAGGCTTGACTGTGTGACATACCTCTAAGGTTTCTCTTTTAATATCTCCTCCATCATTTATACCTCTATTCATATTTACAAAACCATCAAATGTAATCTGAATGAAATGATAAACATATTTTATGTGGGATCGTAATAAATTATTCTTTTTTTAAAATTTCCACATCCTCTCACATTCACTCAATTTAATTTATGCCCCTTGATCTTCTGCACCTTCCAGAATACTCAACATCTGCATCCCTTAACAGTGTCCGAAGTAAATAAAAGTAAATTAAATAGTAAAGTAAATAATCACTGTGGAGGAGTGACTTTGAATGTAGCTTCAGCCTTCATAGCCGGAGCTATGCTCAAAAATCACTTCTCTGCAGTGATTATTTGCTCCTATTTCAACCACTGCTTAAGCACTCCACAAAATATACAAATATTTATCAAGAGACACATGAGCAAAATAAAAATTCATGCAGAAATGGCAAAATGTTATATGAACATTTGTGCTGCTAGCAGGCTTGAATATAACTGCCGGAAATCAGCTGCTAAGGAGTTGTTTGATTATACTCAAAATCACACCTCCACAGATGATGTTCAACAGTCAGGTTTGGTTTGGTTTTTGGTGATTTTTCTTTTCTCAAATCATATTTTTCCCGTTTGCATTCTTCCAGTTTCACTCACCAAACTGTGAGAAAATAAGCTATTTTTGCGCTCTTTTATTGCAACTCTATGTTACTTAAAATAAATAGGAGATGTATTAGGTATAAGAATTTACAAAAGGTTATTATATACCAATATTTATGAATAAGACCAAGAAAATCTTACTCAAATGATCATACATAGATAGGTCCAATCAGATTTTGCTGACATAATTACCTTGTCTTTTACAGCTGGATTATGAAGAGCAGTATTTAACATTATAACAGAAAAACTAAGAACATAACAAGTATCTAAAAATAAAAAAAATCTTAGCAGTGTTTGAAATATGAGCAAATAATCACCGTGGAGAGATTTTTGAGCATTATTTCAGGCTTTATAGTCTTTAAAGCAATGCTCAAAATCACTCCTTTACAGTGATTATTTATTCTTATTTCAAACACTGAGCTATAATACATGCTTAAAATATGATAAAAATATTATGTCCTAAATGCACTCCTCCACAGTAATCATTTGTTCCTATTTTGATCACTGACTAGCACTCTTCTTTGAAGATTTGCTTATCCACTTTTAGCTTAGTCTGTACTGTCTGACATCACCTGTGGAGGAGAGTTTTGCAATTGGAAAATGTGTTCAAAAACACTCTTTTACGGGTGGTGTTTGGCAGTTATTGGAAGGCTTTTATATTAAAACATTTAATTTGACACATAATTTGAAGACTGTTTCTATAGAAGGGTGATTTTGGAACACTCCTCCCGAAGGTTAAAATAACCGCTAGTTAGTATATTTCCAGCCCAACTGGCTAAAAATATTCCAAAAAATCTCTCCTCCACAGTAAAGACCGGCATTTATTTTAACCCCGCCTCCCACCATGATTATTCTATTTTTAAGTCAAACACTGAACCCTAGTCAGTGTTCGAAATAAAAGCAAATAATTACTGTGATGGAAGGACTTTTAGCATTGATTCATTTTGAACACTGCTAGTGTAAAATTTCCATACCGACTGTTTTAAACTCTCCAGGATTACAAGAACAAAACTGTGATGCAAATGCTTCCATCATTCGATCAATCTTTTGTGCTTCACCAGGTAAACGAAAACTCCAAAGAAAATCCCTACAACAATATATCATGCTATTTTATATAGCCAATAGAATTGATTCAAAACAAGCCTGCATACCATGGTCCAGAAACTTTGGCATGCGCAGGATTGGAAAATTCAGGATTTCAAAACTTGCATTGGAAGCACAATAAAAAACATATAAGATATTATAAGATATTATGTACCAAAGCACGTTTATTTTGAACTGCAAATCTATTTATTGTTGAGAAAAGGGTTTATCAAACTAAAAAGCAAGTCAATAATAAAGCCCAATATGTGAGAACAGTGTAAATAATCACTGTGTAGGAGTGATATATGAGCATAGCTCCAGGATTTATAAACTAAAGCTCACTCCTCCATATTAGTGATTACTTGCACGTATTTTGGTAGAAGAATGCTGAATGAGTACTCTTTACCTTAGAGCTGCATCAAGACTTTTATTTTCAAAATCATGTAGCGCAACAAATTCCTTTAAAACTTGAAGTTGCATTGGTAAACTAAATTTAGAAAAAATGTTTTTAACAAATATCTACATATGAGAACAGGCTGAAAATATTCTGAAAAGTCTCTCCTCCACAGTGATGACCGGTTGTTATTTCAAGCCCTGTGAGAACAAGATAAAAGTGGTTGAAATAAACCCTATCCTCTTAACTTTTGATCAAAATATGCTAGAAGGTCTAAAATTTCCCCCAAACTTAGTTTGTTATAAGTATTCTCCATTTATATAAAAAAGATTCCCAAAAGAGTCAACATTTTTTGTTGACATCAGCATTTTTTTTCAATAACCAAGAATTTCAATATATTGAACATAAAACTTGTGCAAAACACTAAAAACTCTTGCAATAAATGATAGCTAGTTACTCTCTATAAAGCAATTTTTACATAAATTTAACTGATATTTTAGTCATTTACAAGCAAAGAACAGCCATTTTTTTTTTTTTTTTTGCAACTTAGACCAAAATCAGGGCATGGTTACTCACCTTCTGCATAAACATTTCTAAAGATGTTTCAATTTTGCAAACCATAGCTAAATTAGAGACGCTGTCATAAAAATTCCAGTAAAATAGCTGTTTGGAAATTTGCAGAAAAATCTCCCAGGTAGGGCATTTTTGCCCCCACCCCCATGTAACATGCGGCTAACTTCATTAAAGTTGTTTTTGTAGCGTGAAGTAATGCTCTAAAATCACTCCTCCACAATGATTATTTCCTCTTATTTTAAACACTGGTTTTTGCACAAACTTTTAAGTAAATTCACTTGGAACTGCATGGTACTTCTCTTCGCATAAAATGCTGTATCGAAACTGCATTGTCTAGAGATACTTATATGGGCGCTGCCCTATAATTTAACAATCATTTCTCTACATTCTACCAATCAATTGAAAACGTGCAAAAAATGAAAAACAGAAGAAAAAATACTTTGAATGGTTCACTTACTTTTCACCTAAATATTCTCCTATTTTTATTTTATTCAGCCCATCATTTTTATACAAAAACTTTGCGATGTCTTCTGCGGTGTTATTAAGTAGAGCATTCTTTATAAGATAATCAAGACCCTAGAATAAATAGTGCTTGAAATAACAGTCGGTCATTACTGTGGAGGAGAGATTTGTCAGAATATTTTCAGCCAAATTTGCTGAAAATATTCTGAAAAATCTTTGATCCACAGTGATGACCGGCTGTTATTTCGAGCCCTGAATCAATAAAGTAAAAGTTAACAATTCAAGTCTTGAAATAATTGTTGGGTATCACCACCTGTAGATGAGTGAGTGTTTTTGAGTATAGTTTTCAGCTGTATAGCTAATTGAATTTATAGCACGTACCAATTTGAATTTGAGTGCTTCTAGGTATCCAGACCTCATGTGCTTAGGATAGTTATAAAAATATATAAATATATATAATTTTTGGCACCTGTTCAATTTAAGTGCCCTTCCGTTTTCTAGAAGGCCCTAGACTTTGCCCTGATAACAAAATCATGACAAATGACCAGATTTTCCATATTTGCTTTTCCTTAGATAGAAAGGCCACAATATTCTTGCAAAATGACATGTTATATGTGTAACAGTGGTCAATGTGAGAGTAAATAATCACTGTGGAGGAGTTATTTTTGAACATAGCTTCAGGTTACATAACCTGAACCTATGCTCAAAAATCCCTCCTCGACAGTGATTGTTTAGTTTTATTTCAACCAGTATCTATGGAAAGACCATTGAAATTGGTAGATTTCTGATTACAAATATATTTTAACCTTTGCCATATTAATATTGAATTTCTTCCTGCCAACTGCTAGTTGTTTTTCCTTTGAACTTTGTTGGAAACTGAATTAAAAACACACATAAATTTGAATTATATTTATATCAATAAGTAAATAACCATCCAAGCATAATATAATAAGGTTTACTCTACAGAGAAGGGTACTGATTCAACAATTTTGCAATGGATTGGCTGCTTCCTACTGAAGAAACCAATCCATTGCATTTACGTTGACATAACCAGGACTTGAAATAACCGCCGGTCATCACTGTGGAGGAGAGATTTTTCAAAATATTTTCAGCCAATTTGGTGGAAAATATTCTGAAAAATCTCTCCTTTACAGTGATGACTAGCAATTATTTCAAGTCATGCATAACACTCGTATATTTTTGCTGAATCTGGTCTAATTTAGTTCGTTTTTAACTGTACCAAAAAAGCTACTTTTGAGACGAAACTTTGAGATGGTCTCTTACAAGCCTGAATTTAACAATCGGACATCACCTGTGGAGGAGTATTTTTTTAGTACAGTTTTCACCTTCAAAGTTGAAATCTGTACCCAAAAACACTCCTCCACATTTTGAGGTTTGTCATATATATATATATACCATTCATCTGTTTGGTCCATAATCTCAAGTTCTTTTGAAATTTCTGAAATTTCATCATTGATTTGCTAAATGAAGAATAAGTCAATTGATTTTTAAAGCAAAATGCATTTTTAGTCTTGATTTTTTGTGGCTGTCAGAAAACTTATTTTCAAAAGAAACCTTGATTAGAAAAAATATTATTGCAAATTCAGATGTCAGTTTCTTCGCAACGAAAACAAAATTAATCAATCAGATTCTGAAGTAATGACTCATGTTTTGCAGCAGCGGGAATGCGTTTTAAACTGCTCAGCAAAGATATGTTTGAAATAAGAGCAAATAATCACTGTGGAGGAGTGATTTTTGAGCATAGCTTCAAGCTAGAAAGCCTGAAGCTAACTAATATTTCAAACCCTGGATATAAATTAACCAGTAAATTTGTAATTTTATAAGTTTTGAAGCCTTGAATCTTTCTATAAAAAAATTCAGGGGTTGAAATAATAATCACTGCAGAGGAGAGATTTTTCAGAAGATTTTCAGCCAATTTGACTGAAAATATTCCAAAAAATCTCTCCTCCACAGTGATTACCAGCAGTTAGTTTAACTCCTGGCAGGTGTTAAATTTTAGATGATCCTAAAAATATGATACTTCAGAGATTGAAATAACTGCCGGTCATCACTGTGGAGGAGATATTTTCCAAATTATTTGAAAATATTCTGAAAAATCTCTCCTCCACAGTGATAACTAGCAATTATTTTAACACCTTATACTTTACCTGTATCTCTTTAAGTACTGTTTCTTTTCGCTTTTGAAGTTCCTGCAATATAATCTTCTCTCTTGGAGTAAGATCTAATGAAATAAAAAGAAAATGTGAGAGAAATCAACTTACATTGCATTATAATCATTCTACACTAAATCAATTTATTTTCGAAGTCGTAAAATTGGACCCATGCAACAAATAATTGATTAGTATAAAAGCAGCAAATTGAACCCTCTATATAGGTCAACACCCACCTAAAACTCAAAAATTCAATTTTTTTATTTTTTTTGCAGTATACAGTGAAATAGTTTTAAGTAGATGATGATGATTAAAATGAATAATTTTAAGAGATAAATATGTTATTGTTTCAAAATGGTATTAAAAAAAATGTTTTTTTGATGTATATAGTTCCTTAAAGTTTGTGAAAGTTGCTAACAAATTAGATTTTTCTCTTGGGTATTACCTCCCCCCTAAATGGTTCAAACCCCACCTAAAAGTTCAGGTAATGGTACCCCCTAATCAAAGATTTTTTAAAATCTCCTACTTGAGACGGCCCCTAATACATTTACCATTTCCACAATACAACAAATTTTTCTATTGGAATATGTTTTAGCAACATTATACTTTCAGCAGATGTATCAATGCTTGTAGACTGGAGTCATGTGTTTCAAAGAGCTACCATGACATTATAAAGATTGGGCGTAATCAAGAAATAGGCTGTTAATTTTTTTTTGCCAGCTCCTAAAGACACATGACAGGCTACAGTGTTACATTTTATTTTGTTGATTTACAGTGAAGTATAAGGAATGAAGGTTCAAATAAGTAAGGCTGAAAATATTCTGAAAATCTCTCCTCCACAGTGATGACTGGCAGTTATTTCAAACCCAGGAATAGTGTATTGTACGTAATACTATATTGTCATTGAGATCATTTCTATCACTTTCACAAAATTTATTCTCACAATTGATCACGTAATTAGGTACCTACCCTTTTTCGTCATCTTGCAGATCTTATTTTACACGAATAAAATATATTTCTAAGTTATCATCGCATTTAATTTTAATAATTCTTACTAAAAAATAAAAAATATAAATATATATTTAAACAGTAATAAAGTGGAACTCATTTTAACAAAACTCTGCAATGGCTGCTGTCTTTGCATAAATATGGTAAAAACACAACAGTGTGTACATAGTTTTAGAGCAAGTTGCTTAAATTATTAGAGTATATACTTTGATAATAACATCTTAACAAATCCGGAAACTAACAACAATGTTGATGTTGTATACTTAGACTTCATTAAAAATATTTGATAAAGTAGATTTAATACAAAATATTTAGAACTTTATGGCATGCTATAATCACCCTTGTCATTGACAGACATGTGTTAGGCAACAACGAAAATGAAACACAGTGTCCTTAGCAGTCAAAAAGATAGTAATTTAACATAGCCTTTTTCAGTGGTTTTAGTTGCCAAGACATTCCTCTATGTCATTTGTACAAACATATACTTATGCTAGATGATTATCTTTTGTCAGTAAGACCATAAATCATTGCAAGCTAGCTATACTGTTCAATGTAATAGCCTCTACTAAACATATCAACCCCTATATATAATGTTATTAATTCTTTTATGTACAGTAACATCTCAGATGAACCACAAACAGAAGGGAGAACAGAAGGGAACATGAACACACCCCTACTATAGGGCCGTCGACAATCAATTTTTTTTTAACTACGATAGGTCATTTAGAGTGTATAAGTAACTGGAAGCCATTAAAAAATTGACAAAAAAAGTATATATATATAAATGTACAGTAAGCGTATAAAGGTAGATCTAAAAATATTGTCTATTTCGCGTAACCCGACCAATAAAGGACTTTTGGTATATACAATTTTTTTTGTCTGGCAGAATCAGGAAATATTTTTCACTGGTCCAAAATGGTCAATCTACCACCTTAAATAATGATCAATATACTGTACCGACCCTAATTCTAACCACTACTATAAAACTCTTTTTATTTTATATTTTTTTTATTTTATTTATGTATATACATTTTGTTAAGTTCAATTTACAGGCCTTTGAATTCATGACGGCATTTCCCAGTGGAGGAGCATCTTAACCAAACAAGTGTTCACTATATTGACACACGAGAGCCTGAGCAGTAATCATATTGGGTGTATGGATGAAGTTGAAATTAATTATGAAATCTTGGATCACTAACTTGTATACATGCTGACATGTAGTCTACAATAACAAGGCAAAAGTACTGTAACCAAAAATAAATGTCTGTCGACCGGTTGACTGATACAATGTTAATATTTGAAGCTCCACCTAAGCATAAACTACATCCTTTTGCATCCATTTTTAAAAATTAAACAGAAAAGCACGTTTTTCATGATTTTTGATATTTGAGAAATTTACAGACCCCAAACAGCTGGTTCAGATATATGTCATACTACCATGTGTAACATGGACAGCGTTACCGTTATAATTTGCACCGGAATTCAGGTCTGCATAACAATGAAACAAATTGAATCGCCAAAGTAAACTTGAAATGGGAGCATGTTTTAACTCTAAGTCGCTCTACTAAGGGGCCATCGACAATCACCATCTGTCACTGTGAATGTCTGGGCGATCGACACCCTCCTTATTTTGTTGAAGGAGTATGTATAGCTCGAGTAGTAGCAGTGAGGTAGACTGTGAGGTAGACTATGCGACTCTATATGCGCGTCCATCCTGTCATCAGATCATGTCACCGGTATATATACTAGCTAATAGAGAAGGAAAGGAGAAATAGGTTGCGTACATATATACAAGAATCTTTGTATATAGCATTGTATTATAGCCTAACTTAGCTAGAGTTTCAAGTGGGTTTCAGTTTGTAGAATAGAATCTGACACATTTCTTGCTTGTTCTGTTCGAAGTTGTTTTTTTTTGAATATTTTTTTGTTCTCGATCATCTCTATCTGGGTACTCGAGACAAGAATCGGTACGAAAATATACTTTTCCGGGATAACGGGGAAAACGGGAGAAACGTCTGGCGAAAGCTTTTTTTCAGCTAAGTCTGTGGATCTGGCAAAGCGGAGTGCGTATACGCTTAGCAGATAATGTCGACCTGAGCATAGTACACGATATGCAACCTCAATCCGAGCGATTTAGACGTCAATGCCCTGGGATCGAGGTTGCACAATACGGGGATGGTCGGCACTCTCCTCCGCAGAGCCTAACGAAGGCAAAAAAACAAAAAACATCTGCGGTAGAGTGCAAAAAAATAAAAAATAAGCAAAATTTGACAAAGGTGGAGGGCCTTCTATGATATAAAAAAGTAACTCCGGACAACGGACAGATTTCTTAATAAACTCTTACGATTTTTCTTTTTTTTTAAAAAAAACGTAAAATGTATTCTCATAATTAAATCACACATACGGAGTAGTGTGAGTTATTGGAATGGACGATCTTGGCGGCGGCAAGTCACTTTTTGAAAAACTTATGATGGGAGACATTTTCTTAAATGTTTCGGAAAGGACGACATACTCCTTTCCGGAACATTTAAGTATAGCCGCTTTCCGCCGGATTAGATCTAGACCGGACTGAAATTTTAACTTTTTTTAAATTCGATCCGGTCTGGTTTTAAGTAAACCAATCAAGTTGCTTACTAAATCTTAACCGACAGATTTGGACCGTTCCGCTTAACTGGATCTTAACCGACTGATCCGGTCTGGTTTTAAGTCAGCCAATCCAGTCGGGGGCGTGTTAAAAGAGCGTCAAGGCAAGTTAAAAAGCATGTTAAAAGAAGTGTGTTAAAATAATTTGAAATATTAACATATCATTATATTTTGATTATTCTATAAATTATGTTTATTCTTATTAAGCTTATTTGTCCGTTT
>JAULBZ010000371.1:0-32569 GCA_032360805.1 Neoturris breviconis
TTTAATTTCGCGTTTTTTTTCAAAAATCGCGAAATTCGCGAAATTTAAGACTCGCGAAAATTAAGACTTTTAAGGTATTTGCCCACTGGGTTTTTTCCTAAAAAAGATTTTTTGGGCACAAAATATGAAATGGTACCTTCCTTAGTAGTAGGAAGTTGAAATCATAATGGAATAGCCATTTAGATTTTTTAGAAAGAGCCTCGTTTCGATTACTTACTTATATATAGGGTGAGCAATTTTTGTAAGAAATTCTATTTGCAATTCTGGTATACTTGCTTTATCACGATCCATCATTTGGATAGGTTCATATCCTAGAGATTTTTCCTGAAAAATAACACCGAACAATAATAATCAACGTTTCGGGAAAAGAAACCTATAGGTAATGGCCTGTGTAATAAGCCAACGTTTGAGGATCTCAAACATTTATTGCATTGTTTTAATATCTGCAATAAAGAAAGTACGTAATTCCAACAGTCGATTCGATACCATTCTCAACAACTGCCATGTCCGTATTTTCGATACCTTCCCTGCGACTGTCATGTACGTATTTTCGATAACTTTCGATGCAACTATCCTGTACATACCTGTTTTCGACTTCTGAACAAGCATACATTACAAGAATACTTTATTCGTCAAAATGTTCACGGGTTTTTAATTTCACGCACGAAGGGTTTTAAATTTTGCGAATCAACAGTTTTCGAAAAATTACGAATTGTCTCAAATTGCAAATTCTATATTTTAACGAACTCCTAGAACTTTGGGCACTTATCTTTAAAATGGAAAAATATGTTTTTTAATAATAAAATACTTAAGAATGAACTTTTCTATGATCGAAAGAAATATCATTGCCAAAAAGAAGAAAATTTTGCGAATTTATTTACTTTTGAAAAAGTCCGCAAAATTTTGACGAATAAAGTACATCGGTGAGATAACCCAAGGTGGCAAATCAAGTTTGATTTCCATCAGGCGAAAAAAATTCTGGCGAAAGCCAAAGGAAGACATGTGTGGCGTCAATTTCTACCAATAGAATGTCTTCTTTTATGGATATCAACCTTAAGACTTCTTCGTCTGTTGTGTCAAGCGTCGAAATAATATCTGCAGAGAAGATGATTCGCTTCTAAGAACCATTCATTTGCTAGTTCGTAGAAGCAAAACCCTTCTTTGTAGATACCATTATGGTTAGTTTGTTCCTAGCAGGTCCGCATAAAAACAAAACATACATATCCAACATGAGTGAAAAACGACTCGTTGATGTCTGTAAAATTATTTACGAAAACTTACTTGATCTCCCTGTGAAAAGAATTCGGCGTATAAAAGATCTGATACTTGTATCGCACTCTCCCAAGGTTTTGTTTGATCTGAAAGATCTGATGTTGTCATGAAGAGGGACAGTAAGAGTTCACGATGTGCCGCTTCCTCTTTCTTTACGCCAGCTAAAAGTAATTGGTCAGAAATTCATTTTTTACAGATGTCATGCATAAAATAAAACGCTTTCTAACACCTCTAACTGGTCATGCAGGTATTTAGAAGAGGATTGCGTTTGTCAGACCAATGCTTAAGAATAAGAATTCTAGTTCTTCTAAATGATTGATCTTTATATAAGACCTACCTTGAAGCGAGTTAATGACAAAAGACAAACAAACATTTAATCTTTCCATCCGACAAATACAAACAGGAAAGATATGATGGGAAAGAAGGTAAAAATCATAACATACCAAATTATCGAAATAAGAGCAAATAATCACCAAGGAGGAGTGACACTCTTTGCCAGTGATTATTTGCTTTATATGAATGATAACATACCAGTAGACATTTGTTCTATGTCTTTATCTATTTTAAAGTGATTCGCTAAATCAGTAGCTAGGATCATTTTCTGCATCAAGTCTAATCCTCGTTTGTAATCCTATAGAAAAACAACCAATCAGGGTTGATAGTACTTAACAGTAGGTGCGAAGGAGGGTCTTAAGCTAACAATCAAGAATTAAATTATTTTCATGGTTTCTATTCCTTAGATGTTATTTATGTTAATGATCTTTTCCTGCATATAGAAAGTATATTGAGAGAAGCAGGAATATCTCCAGTTGTGACGGCATAATGACACCATTAGGCATTTCTTCTCCTTCTTAAAAACATCAAGGGAATGCCAAAATCAACAACAATTAGGCGGATCTTTACTAGGCAAATTCGCACGAATTCTAAATGAAGCCATTACATTGGTTGAAAGTTACGTCACCCGACAAGTGATTGGTGACTTTGTAACAAAGTTACCATTTGTAGGATCGTTGACATAATTAATTACAAATAGCATACCGTTTGTGACAAGCTTTCAAAGACATTAGATTGGTCGTTTTGTATGATACACATTGCTTGTGCGAAATGATGATGCTGAAAGAAAATAACAAGTAGCTCTCATCGGTATCGTTTAAAAGTGAATTAAGCTAACTTTGTTGATAGAAATATAGAAATTTGTACCCACCCCCTATATTAATGCTGAAGTTTCAATATTAGAATGCTTCATGACGTTTATAAATATTTATGCGGACTGTTGTAGTATTAATTTGTGGAGGCAGAAATCTCTGATTTATTATGTACACATTAAATTAGAAGGTACTTCTATGAAGTGAGAGTAAGAATCTGACAAAAACAAGTATCAAATGGACAATCCAGTTGCGAAGCTGAATAATACTCAAATACTCTCCTCCACAGTGAACAGTACTCAAATACTCTCCCCCACAGGTTATGTTCAACTGTTGTTTTCAGATTTCCAAATTTGTTTTTCTAGTATATTGAAAGAAGCTAGGAATATCTCCAGTTGTGACGGCATAATGACACCATTACGCATTTCTTCTCCTTCTTAAAAACATCAAGGGAATGCCAAAATCAACAACAATTAGGCGGATCTTTACTGGGCGAATTCGCACGAATTCTAAATGAAGCCATTACATTAGTTCAAAGTGACAGGGGATATCGCTTTTAACCAATGTAATGGCTTCATTTAGAACTCGAGCAAACGAATTCTATATAGTAGAGATTCGCCTATAGGCTAGTTATCGGTGCTTAGGATCAAAATAAATAATCACTGTGATGAAACTTTAGACCTGAGCATTGAGTTACTTACTTCTAACACAGATCCTGCAGAACTATATAATGATGCTAAAACAGAGTGCTAAAAACAAAACAAAAACTCATGCAACTGACGCACATAGTTGGCACAAGCCTGAATATGTGGAGGAGTGCTTTTTGGGTATCGTTTTCAGCTTTAAAACCGAAAACTACAATCAAAAACACTCCTCCACAGATTATGATCAGGCTTGCAGAATAATTAAATTATAAGTAGCCTTTACGATCGTTGCTCTGCTGGATCCTGTCAACACACTTTGCTTTTTTTAACAACAACTACAGAGAACATTAAGCGATAATTACGGAAAACCTGCAACCAAATCTCAAAGCATGCAGACACGATTTACAGATTTCAAAATCTTCCATGGGTACACTAGAAACAGCAGTGAAGGGATAGAGTTAAGCATATTAGATGGAATAAGTACGTCAACGATCTAGCAATTGATTGGCTACTTCGTCCTGAATAAACCAATCACTTGTAAGTTAGTTGATATAACACTCTCCATCACTAAATTGAATTATATACACTTGCATGTAAAACTTACAGAAGATACTTGAAAAGAATTATTAGTGCCTCGATGATCAATATCGTGACATAAACATGCAACTATCAAGACAAATGATTCCAAGTCACTAAAAGAAAAATATAAGCGATGACGGGTGCCTGCTGATTAGCAAAAGTTCTCACCTGTAGCTGCAAATAAGGCCACTCGGAATAGTCTTTCAAAACTAGATAAGCCTTTGCCTTATAGTAAGATTCTAAGGTATGTCAATAAATATTTATGTAACAACAAACCTAATAACGTCTCTAGCTTTAGTATTTTTTAATAAACTATAAGAAAAATGAGCGACAGTCCACGCATGCGTCCAATTGTGATACGGTACAGGGCGATAACCACGACGAACTGTTAGTATAAATCTAAATATAAAAGAGTGTAATTGCAGTGAAAAATATTTACCATGCCGTTAGATTAATCAACATCGGGAGAGATCGAGTCAACTATCTTGAAACTGATTGGTTTTTTCGTAGCAATCAATTGCAAGCTCGTTGGATATCTTCATTTTAGATTTATTTAAAAGTCTGTTTTTAGAAAATAATTTGGAGTTGGTTCCTAAGGTTGATTTCCATTAGGCGGAAAATGGCGAAGGAATTTTTCATCATAGCTTTACACTAGATAGATCGAAGCTATGTTCAAAATCACTCCTCCGCAGTGGCTCTACTTTCGACCACTAAACTTACCTGACTAATGTTGATTCTTTTAATTTCCACCTTCGTATTAGATCTAAATCTGTGAACATAGCTAATACAACCTGAAAACAAAAATAATCACAAAAACTTGTTCAGAGTCAGCAGTAAAGACGCTAGAACAATGTTTTTCAGCGTTGCTCTAGCGTGTTTACCGCGGACTTTGTATAACAGTCACAAAATGTCTAGGTGAGATATGGAAAGACATTGATAGATGCTTGTAGTTTGAAACGCTAGACCTGGGCATGAGAACTTTTTGATTCCACTCAAACCACTCCTCCACAGGTAATATCCATCAGTTATTTTCAAACTTAAAATGTTTATTCAGGAATGAAATAAGCATAGAAGTTATTTCTTAAAAAAGCCATTCAAGAAAATATTCGACTTAAAACTTCATTGATATTATTAACAAGTGTATCTCTGGGGAAGAGCAACGCATCAACTATCCTGTAATTGATTGGCTTGCAAGCGAATTAAATTTGTGTACTTAAATCCTGAAAATAAATTTTGGACATCACCTGTGGAGGAGTGTTTATCGGTATAGTTTTCAGGTTTGCATCTGAAACTCCCACACAGGTGATGTCCAATAATTATTTTTCAGGCTTGTACCTTACCTTAATACTATCAACTTCAGCAAAAGATATCCGTGGCATGAAACTAAATTGGTCCATATCTGGATTCATTTCTTGTCTAGTTGGAAATGGACAATTTATATATTTGTCTGTTTCCTCCTCTGACACCTGTAAGATAAATAAATATATTGACATAAAACTTTACTCTGCGGAGAAGAGTAAATTCCAAGAACAGATTGAATTAGCCTGCTAAAACTATAAATGAAATCAGTTTTTTGCTTGTTATTTTCACACATTGCACAAAACGTTTCAATAGGTCTCTGCAGAGAAGAGTTTTGGTTTCACTACAACTCAAGAGTCTAATCGTTTGTAAGGTTGCCATCTCAAAATAAGAGTAAATAATCACTGTGGAGGAGTGACTTTCGAACATAGCTTTGTTTCATATCCTCAGAAATCAGTCTTCCACAGTGATAATTTTCTCTTCATATATGTTATTCTTTCTACCTTTTTTTTTGCGTTATTTCTCAACATTAGGATATAACTTAAGAAAGAGGAATTCTCCATTGTAAACAACTAAATAACTTTTCCATTTCACACAAAAACCTCTGCCTTCTTGTTTATTTATTTCACACAATATGTTACAGAATAATTCAAAACTTAATCATTTACGATGTTTAATTATTGATAGTTTCATCCAATATCATATTATCTATAGAGAACCCAGTGGGCAAAAAAACTTGTTCAAAGTCCACAGTAAAGACGCAAGAACAATGTTTTTAATTTTTTGTTTTTGTTGAGTGTTTTCAGGTTGTACAAAAAAATAATTTGTACACAAACTTGTATGCGATTGTCTCTTATAGTATGGATAGTATGATTGTTTCTTATAGTATGAATGACCAATCATAAACAAGATTGTAACGACTCAGTACTTCACATATACTACTAACAAGCTGAAATATATTAACGTGATCGCACATTCAAAATTACAATTTATGTGAGGTCAGTTATCCTGGTAACCGAAAAGCTTTTAAAGATTTCACATAAGAACAGTTGTCATAAGGATATGTATATAGCTCCACTTTGGCTTGATTTTTAACTCAGTTGAAATTAAAAAGACAAAAAAATTTTGCCAAAATTATTATTGTTACTTTCACTTTCTTTTAAATTTATGTAAAGAATTCACACTGGATATTTTCTGAAGAACCAATCAATTGTACATTCGTTCAAATACACTCTTCTTTGTAGTTGTTATTTTGCAAAACTTACATACCTATTTATTTAAATGAATTTCATTTTGTGACACCCCTATATACATCGTTTTAACGGTCATTCTTTTGTTCTTTTTCATATTTTTAAGGGGTAAATGATAGCGAAATCGTTATTTCTTATCAGCTTATAAAAAAACATTACCCCTCATTAAACATTAATACCAAGGGCATATTTATATGAGAATATATAAATTGTCAGGAGGTTATGGTAGTCAGGAGGTTATGGTAATAAAATAAATTAAGATGTGAATATGTAGTTATTGTTTAGTGGTTAAAATAACATGAACTAATCACTGTGGAGGAGGGATATTTGAGCGTAGCATCAGGTTTTATAGCCAGAAGCTATGTTAAAAGATCACTTCTCCACAGTGATTATTTTCTCTTATTTAGAACACTGTTGTTTAATAATATCAAAATTTATCATAAAGCCTAAAATTTATTTATTTCTAGGCACATCCTTTCAATTTGATAACACATATATTCCACCTATTAGAATCAATAGGCTACACAAAGACTTTTACAAAAAAAAACAAGGAAATAAAAAACAAGCAGATAAAATAATGTTTATTGCGAACTGCTAAAAAGAAATGATAAAAAATCTTCGTTGCTATGCAGATAAAAACGTAGGGAAAGCAAGTCATCAAGACTTGCTTTCCCTACGTTATTAGTTGAAGAAAGTAGGAGGTGCAAAAAATAGGAAAAAATTCAATGTTTAGAAAGGAATCTAGAAGATTTACGCAAAAAAATATTGAGCAATTGTGTTGTAATAAAGCGGCATTGCCTATTTTTACTGGTGCAAGAATCATCCACCGACGTTTCGAGAATGATAAACAATTGTGTTGCAACAAAGTGGAATGGCCTATTTCTCAGAAACAAAAGAAAAACTTGAATATGTCGATTTCCATGGGGCAATAAATTTGCGGCAAAAACCCCACGAAGACATTCCATTGGTTGAATTAATTTCTCTTCCTTTGACTTTCACAGCAATTTTTTTTGCCCTGTGAAAATCAACCTTAAGACAAACCATCGCAGTGCTCCAAATAAGTACAAAATAATTGCTGTGTAGGAGAGGTGTTTAAGCAGTGCTCCACCACAGTGGTTATTTGTTTATATTTTGAGCAGTAGAGATATTAAAAGTTAATTCTTGCGAAAAATTAAAAAACAGCTAATTCGCAAAATTCGCGAAAGTTACTTCTAAAAATTTCACGAATTTTTCGACTCTATATATGAATATTTACCCTCATATGATATAACATCAACTCATTAGCCAGGTTACTTCTTTGTTGTGACAGTGTTGCTTTCTTGTATAATAAACTCTAAAAAAAAATTATGAATACAAATTGCATTTTTTTATTGATTTCATATAGGGTAAAAAATAGGTCACCTAGTCACAACTTTAAGAAAATTTAAAAAAAATTATTTTACCAAAGCCCAAAAAAAATGATGAATTTGTAGAAATAAAAAATTATAATGGTGTAAATGTAGACACAATAGACACAATATAGACACAATATTGATAAATAATCATACAGTTCCAGAGAGGCCTACTCTTTTTTATATAATCAACACAATTTTGACTGTGATGAGACACTGTACTACTGAGTGATAGGAAATGATTTTGAAGTTAAATAAGCATGTAGGATGGTAATGATACAGACAAGGGGTTGAAATAAGTATAATAGTTGAAATAAGCATGTTGTGGTAATCATGTAGGATGGCAAAAACTTCTTGCCAAACAAAATGTTCCAACCTGCACTAAACTCAAACCAACAAATATAGCAAATGCTGTCGTTCTTTCTTCATCAAATTTTGTAAAGCAGTTTCCATTTATTTTATTACAAAGTTGTGCGACTCCAATTATTTTTTCTGAAAAGAATGTAAAAAATTATGATAACTATGGAGGAGTGATTTTTGAGCATAACTGCAGACTAGAAAGCTATGCTTAAAAACACACCATGACAGCAAGTCTTTATTCTCATTTTGAGCAGCAATTATATCAAGATGTAAACATAACACTGCATCTGGAGAGGTAAAATTAGTGTGTGTACCTGTTGCTTGAAAAAATAAAGACAATTTAGCATAGCTTCAGTGTGATCAGTGTGATTATTGGTTCTTATTTCAAATACTACTATAATAGTAAGAGAGATTGCTAACACTCTTCCACAGGTGATAAAAACATTATAAAAACATTATGTAAAATTAAAATAGAGAATACACTCTTATGTTATAGTATTAGTTGTGCTTTTAAAGACTTGGTATATGTTACACTGTATAGGCTACTCATATTATTATGTATAGTGTATGTATATAGTAGTACTATAGGCACAATACATAGAAACCATGCATTTAATTTAAATTTATTTTTAATTAATTTATTAAGTTAATAAATAAGTAAAGGTGTCTATCTTCATCTGTTATTAGAATTAAAAAGAAATAAAGAATAATGAAATAGAAGATTACATTTTCATTAAAACAATTTATTATTTTATTAAAAAAATCTTCCTTTGTTGAATTGTGTACTGTCATTATATTTCTAATTTGAATTGGGAGTAACCAATAAATTTATAAAAATCATGATAAACTCCATACACTGATGATAGTAATTAAATGTTTTATGGACCTGATAAAATGAATACACATTAATATTTATTTCAAAATTGAAGAAGGAAGCTTCCCAAAATCAAAAAGGAAAATTAAAGAAAAATTATTTTTTTGAAAAAATATCACTTATCATCTGAAAAAATTGAGAAAGAAGCCTTTTTGCCCCAAACTCAGGACCAAATGGATGAAATCGACAAGAGATTCACAAGTCCTTCTAGAATATCGCCACAAATGCTGGTACCAAATTTCAAAATGCTAGCACTTCGAGAACATGGTCTATTAAGAAAGAGGGACGTTGTTGCCTACGTTGCCACCACCACAAAGTGATAGCAATAGCCCATCCATAGCCCATGTTTGGTGGGCTAATAAAAAAACAAGAAAATTATGCGAATTATATAAGAAACAGAATAATTCTTACCAGATATTGATCGAATTGGAAAGCATAAAATATGTCTAGAATAAAATTGATTAAAAAATTTAGGAACTAAATTTTCTTTTAGTTTTCCAGTCGAAACAATCAAAAGTATAATCTTGACTGAAGCCTGTTAAACCACATATTAAATGAAATTTAGCAGGGGTTGAAATAAGAGCAAATAATCACTGTGGAAGAGTGGATTTTGTGCATACCTTCAGGCTACAAAGTTACGCTTATTTGGAATCTATGATGATACAAGCCTGGAAATAACTGATAGACATCACTAGTTAGTTCTACAGCTGAAAATTATGCTCAAAACCACTTTTCCACAGGTGATTTCCAGCATTTTGAGGCTTGCGATAAAGTTTTAAGTTTCAAGTAACTACATATAATTCCTCTCTTCAGTCACCTCTTCTTTCGTTTCATTGAAGTCACCACTACATTTAACACGTTTTTGAATTTATGAATGAATTCTGTCATCTATGCATAGTATATTGCCATGGAAATACAGTACCAGGAGGGTAAAATAACTGCCGACCATCACTGTGGAGGAGAGATATTTCAGAACATTTTCAGCTAAATTGTGAAAAACATCTCTTCCACAGTGATGACTAGCAGCTATTTTAACTCCTGTATATTCCAAGACCAAAATTATTTCATGCTTTATCACACGAAGCTAATATACATATTTTTCAAATATTGTAATTATATTTGTACAAAAAAGTTACCTTAAGTGGATTAATTTTTTCTGCATTTCGCGAGGTCTTATTTCTATCCTGAAGCTTTCATGAGTACTTATTTTCGTGAACGAGTAACAAATTAACTACATTATGTAAATTAATTATTTGATCAAAATAAAAATACAGCCTCAAAAATCATAATTTTTATTTTGGCAAGGACTTATATTCGTGAATGGGACAAAATTTACAAAATTTTCGCAAGGATCAATATTTGCGAAACAAACAAAAATTTATCCACTTAAGATAACAAGTAAATAAAGATACAAAAAATTATGAAAAACAATGAATATGGCTATAGAATAAGAACAAATAAACACTGTGGAGGGATGATTTTGAACGTAGCTTCAGGCTACAAAGCATGCGTGAAGCTTAAAAATTCCACCACCACAGTGATTATTTACTCTTATTTGGACCATTGAACCTAATGTTTGATTGGTGAAAACATTACTTACTTAGTTTTAAAACCAGTTCTATAATCTACTTCTCTATAAAATAGTGGATGTGAGTATGCATCTTTAATGTTAAGAGTTTCACCTAAAATATAATCAGATTAACAAAAATATTCACCTGTTTTATAATACTTTTTGCCAAATATCAAATGAAAAAATGTTTTTAAGAAGATTATGTAAACTTATATAGAATTTTGGAAATTCTTCCGAATCAAATATTGGTTGTAATTTCAGATGTTCCAACCTAATGAGAGCTAAAAGCAGGAGAAATGTATTATCTACAGTTAACTTTATTAGTAATTTTTTTTTAGGATTTTAAGGCTTTAGATTGTTGGAAAACTTTGTTAAAATTCTTCTTCATTTGTCTTATCTTCTAGTCTTTCCTCGGATTCACGGATACACTTCCCACTTTCCCGGATTCAGGTAAATACAAATAAAAAGACGTGTTGATAAGTATAATATAAGTATACCTATAGCCCTCTGCTATCGCCTGAGTCAGAAAAACACAAATCAAATTTGGATATAATTAGGAGGAAATATAATGATGAGATATAAAGCTGGTTGACATAAATCCGAGAGATTATGCTTGCCATCGAGAGGCCTAAAAGAGCATGTTAAAATCGAGTGTCTCCCAACAAAATTGGGGGAGTTGGAACCTTTGTAGTTTTAATATTCATGACACTCAGTCAGTAAGCATATATAAATTTGAATGCAAAAAGAAGATACTCCCTAACAAAGTAAATTACTAAATTACTAATCTACATTACTAATCTACATGTTCTCAAAATAAGAACAAATAATCACTGTGCAGGAGTATGATCAAAACATACTCCTCCACAGTGATAATTTGCTCTTATTCAAGCACATGAACATTATTTAATGAAACAAAATGGTGCTCGAAATAAAAAGCAAATAACCATTGCAAAAGATTGATCCCTCCTCCATAGCAATTATTTGCTATTAATTCAAGTATTGATGTATCCATAAGGGAAAATAATCACTGTTGATGATTGATTCTGAGCACAACTACAGGTTACAAAGCATGAAGCTATGTCAATAGTCCCTCCTCCATAGTGATTATTTGCTGTTGTTTTGACCATTGGTGTTTGCAAGCTTAATAAGATAAACAAAGTTCAATGTAATAGAAAAATGTTCATTATCATACCAGTTGAAGCTACATGACCAGCAATTCCTTGATTTATTGGTATCCTCAATTCTTCGTTCTACAATGAGAGTAAATATATAACAGGTGGTAAAACAAAATGTCAAAAAAAAGAAGTTTTTAATCTTCTTAAAATTGATTGACTTTATACTAAATGAAGAAAAAAATTCTAAGGTGGCTGACTTAGCTACCGCCCTCCTTCACAGATACTATTGACACATAATTTTGATCCTTGGATAACAATGATGAAAGAAGTTGTCTTAATATGGTCATAAATAGATATAATTAAAAATAATAAAGGAGACACTACGAAGCAATTTTAGAATACCACCTGCCTTTTCAAGATTTATACTTCTTCAACCTACAGACCAACGTCATCAATAACAATATTTTTGACCTACGAGCCTACAGACCTACGTGACGTTATCAACACTTGTTTTTTTCGACCTACAAACCTACACAGCCCACAAACTGTGACATCGTCGACACTTGTATTTTTGAAGCTACAGACCTACAAACCTACACAGATAACAAATTGTGACGTCATCAACACTTTACTTAATAGACCTACGGGCCTACAAACTTTTACGGACAAATATCGGTTATGATTAATTTAGAAGTTTTTGGTGCTTGAACATTTGGCACCCAATAGTTAAAGATGGTGCCCATAGGTTCACTGATTTTGGGAATTTGCATAGGCTGCATTTGTATTTTTTATTTACAGGTAGTATTCTAAATTTTAACCGAAACTACGATGACTTCTGTTGTTTGATAGCCACTTAAAGAAGAAGTAATTGTATGTAGTGTCTTCTAATGCATGACATCACTCTGAGCTACAGGTCTATGTATCGTATGTTTAAAAACATGAATATACCTCCTCAGGCTCCATACCATCAAATACTTTAGCAATAAGTTCACCGGCATCATGGTCAACAAGAAATAAAGAACACCTAGAAAGAAGGAGAATTGATACGAGTAAAATAACACAAAAATGACATGCAAAATCAGAAAATTTGATCTTGAATGGTTTTACCATAGAAGAAGCCAATTAATCTTAGTATGGTTGACTCTTCTTCACAAAAAAATATTTATGATTTTTTTTTAACTTTCAAATTTCTAAGACAAAGATATTACCAGACGTTATTCTAAATTATCATTTACTCTCATATTGATTGGAGTATTTATTTTCAGACAAACTGAATTGTCAACTATCCAAGGAAAAATTGAAAGATTAGGTCATCCCAGGGTAGAGGAAAAACAGATTATTTAAAATAATTATCAAAAAAATCCAGTTGTAGTGTTCGAAATAAGAAGTAATTACTGTGGAGGGGATTTTGAGCATTGCTTCAGACTTTCTTGCCCAAACAATGCTTGTAGGTCACTCCTACACAGTGATTATTTGCTCTTATCTCGAACTCAAAGTTAGTGAGCATTTAAATGTTAATTCTTTTGGAAGCAATATTCATAAAAAATTGCGGGGAGACCATGTAAAGTAAATTGGTGACCCACAAGTGGTCACAACAACAAATAAAAACTAAAAATTAAATAGCACCTTTCGGCTTTAGCAAGATTCCTTGCTTCTTCCATAATTTTATGCAGCAGAACAGAAACATCATCTAAAGTGCAAAAAGTATAACTTATCGAAGAAAAAACTACTGCTATTAACCTAATTGATTCACAGTGGGCAAAAAACTTGTTCAAAGTCTGCAGTAAAGATGTTAGAACAACGCCGTTTGCTCACTGATTTAAAACAGAAACTGTATATTAGTGTCTGCAAAGAAAAAGATAAGTCTACAATGGTTAAAAATAAAACAGTTTATTTGATTGATTCTTTACAGATAAATTATTGCTCATGGAATTTTGAGTTGTAAAATATTGGAAACAACACATTATGTTTATTGACCTCGATCTAATACCTATGCACACTCATTCACAGTATTTTCCTATGATTTTATGTTTTACATCGCATAATGTACTGATGTTCAAATGAATTACGACAAAGATCAAAGAATTCAACCAAGCTGGGTTTTTTTTGTTTATGTTTTTGCGGGCGGAGGAAGAAGCGAGGCTCACACTGGATATCTAAGTGGAACTAAACAAGCAAAGTTATATATTGTAGGCTACAATATGCTCCAAAGATGCTCCTTCACAGAGGAATGCCGCCATGAATTCAGATGCCTGTAATGCTACTAACCTAAATGACTAAATAATGTTTTGGATATATCCAGTAGACACTAAAAGAAATTGTAAAATAATATTATGAAAAGAAACCAACATTACATTATGATCAAGGCCGCAGTATGCTAAAGAATATTTCTGGGAGCATACATACTGTAAAATCCCATATATAAGCCACCCCAACCACCTGGATACTTGCCACACAGCTCTATTGTTAATTTTTTCTTTCATTGTTCTATTGTTCATACAGTCTTACAAATATAAGTTCAGGGCTCACAAGCTACAGTATTGCTTGTGATACAATATAAATTCAAATGAAATTTTGCGAGCTACTAGATTTTAGATTTTAGATTTAACAATATGCTATGATATGGTTTAACTCTCATAATGCAGAGGCCAAATAATATAGAAAATTAGCAAGTTCTACATCAGGGGTTGGTCACTCTCACCCATTTACAGACAAACCACTCATTCTTATAAATTAGACCTGAATACACAGAAAGAAAAAAAAGGAAGAATTTTCCGAGGTACTTCCAGGCAGACCTAAAATCATGAGTCAGAATTAGGGATTCATTGCAGGAAAACGAAGTCTGCTGAGTATTATATCCAAATTGAAACATCTCATTTAATGTTTAACAACTCTGGTGGATATAAGCCATCTAATATATTTCACACATATTTAACTAAAGTGTATACCTCATTTTGACGTTGTATGAGTAGTTGTGTTTTCCAGTCTAGAGCGTTACAAACAATATGCCTACAGTTCTTTACAACCATGGACATAAGTTCTTCATCTAGAGTCGTGAAACTATGAAAAGGATTAATGTCATTTTACAAGCACGAAATTGTCAGAATCACCTGCAAAGGAATGTTTTTGAGTACAGTTTTCAGCAATCAAATTCAAGACCAATGACTTCCCAGTGGGAAAAAACCTGTTCAAAGTATGTGGTAAAGAGGCTAGAACAACGTTGATAATAAGTATCTTCTCAAATATTTATTTACTAATCATGACTTACCCAGATTTTGAAGCTCTCTTATTGAGTAAACAAAACAAAGCGGTAACCTCACTTCCATCCTCAGCAAATGCAGGTACTATTAATATATTTTCTAATTTTATATCTAAACCAATCAAAATACAAACACATTAGATTTGATAATTATTACCTACTTGTAACATTGTGAATAATTTGGAAATTAAACATATACAGTGCGAAGAGGAATTTAGTATCCGAAATAAATAGGATATAACCACCGTGGAGGACAGTTTTTTGAGCATAGCTTCAGGCTTTCGCTTTCTAATCTGAATCAATGCTCAAAAAATCACTCCTTCACAGTGATTATTTTCTCTTATTTCGAACATTGAGGTATTAGGAGCAATCTCCAAATTATTTATCAAAAATAGTTGTCATAGACAGCCTTTACATGGACCCCTAAACGAGTTTCACCCTAAATGAGCCTGCATTGATTGGCTTCTTCGGTACGAAAAAACCGATCAAATACAATATCAATTTTAGGCCTTACAATGAAGAGCCTAAAATCAGATTAAATTGTCTAAAATAAATGTAAAACAAAGGGTGCTAACAGTGGTCAAAATAAGAGTAAATAATCACTGTGAAGGAGGAATTTTTGAGCCCAGCTTCAGACTTTGTAACCTAATGCTCAAAAATCACCCCTCCATAGTGACTATTTGCTCTTATTTTGACCACTGGCTAAAGTTGCAACGGATTGATTTCTTTGAAGAAAAATTGCAAGATTGTTGTACTCTTTCTTCTCTTACCTGTTTTTGCAAACTCTTTTAATTTATTTAAGTTTTCAGTTAATTGTGAATCCTATAAACATAAAAATACTGAAAAGTAAGGCAAGACACTACTATCAACAATAAAGTAAGCACTACAGAGGAGTGTTCAAATTACTAGTACAATTAAATTGAAGAAACAAACATTTTCTATTATGTATCTAGTAAATTGTTTGTTTACATTAATTTACAAATACAAAACAAATAAACAAACCTTTTCTATAATGAATGAGTGAATTTTTGGTTGTGAGTATAAAAATAGAAATCCACTATTGCAAAGCTGAAAAAAAAGAAATGGTGTTCTGTCAACAATCTTGTAAATGATCGGTTACTTAAATAAGAGGAACAAATCAAATGCAAGGTTATTTACTTCTGAAATTGTATTATTTACACAGTTTTGACTGAGAATCATTTTCACCAGCTAAATATAGACTGATACTGATTCAGTTTGAAATACTTAGCATATTGCCGGAATTTGAGTGTTTAAAATAAGAACATATATTTACTATGGAGGAGTGCTAGAAAGCCTGAAGCAGTGCTCGAAAATCCCTCCTCCACAGTAATTATTTTATTCTTATTTCGAACACTGGACTTCTAATATCAGTATTAAATTGGAATTATCTGATGGCTAGATTATTCACAAGCAAGTAATGTTTTGTTATTTATCTGCTTACCTCCAGTCTAAACTCTTTTTCCAGAATTTTATCACCAAATGCCTGCAAATAAAGAAAATGATGAATTACAATAAACAGCCTCAATATAAGAGCAAATATTCACTGTGGAGGAAGGAATTTTGAATATTAAAACACACTCCTTTACAGTAACTATTTATTATTTGCTTTTATTTGCAGCACTGAAGACAATTAAAGACACACCTTCATCCTACTTCCTTCTCTATAACCAAGTCTCCTCTATATTAATTTATTATTGCTCTCAACCAGTACATAATGGTCATTCAGTGTAAAATAAGAGCAAATAACCACTGAGGAGTGATTTGAGCATTGGTCCAGGCTACAAACACTGAAGCAATCTCAAATATTCCTCTTCCACAGTGATTAGTTGCTCTTATTTCAAACACTGTCACAGGCCTCTGAATTTATGACAGCATTCCCCTGTGGAGATGTATCTTTGGAGGGTAACATACATAGTAAACATACTTAGTAAATTAGTCTCCAATGATGCTGCTCCACAGGGGAATACCGACGTGGATTCAGAGGTCTGCTGTCATTCATTCGATAAGGTTAATATAATATTTCATTTTTACTTTGTTCTACATAAAAATGGTAGCTTTTATCATTTTCCAAATTCATAACTCAAAAATATTGGGCATAAGATTCCACGTTTAAAGAAGAAAATGCTACAGCATCACTTACTTCACAATACAGTTCGTCACTATTTCTGTTAACTAGAAACACTACTCCATTTTCTGCATCAAGTGTTTTTGTTAACTAAAAAAGCGAAATACAGAAAGCATTATAAACCATCCATCATGCATAATGAAATATTTTCAGCAGTTATTTTCAAGCATACAAAAAACTAATAGTATTTTGAGTGCAGTGGTTGAAATAAAAGCAAATTACCACTGTGGAGTGCTTTTGAAGCATAGCTACAAGCCTGAAGCTATGCTCAAAAATCCCTCCTCCACAGTAATTGTATTTTATTTTGACCACTAAGAAGTGTTATATCTATGACTTTGAAATTGAGTAAACCAATCAATTTTAAGTTCATTGATCGAGAACTCTTTCCGCATATATTATTTATACACACCTTATTTATTATCCTTCTTGATAATTCAGCTAAATCTTTTGTGAATAGAGTACCTATAAAAGAGTAACAAAGTTAACATGAATTCCAAAATTGTAGCTGGAGTGAAGTAAGTTTTTAAGAGTGCTTACTTGGTTATGAGGAAAGCATGCATAATGGAGCATTAGTAGTGTCTTAATTTTTAACATCTTTACTCACTGAAGAAATTAAGTAAGGGATGAAATCTACTGAGGAGAGTACCAAGTCAATGATCTTGCAATGTATTGTACCGAAGAAACCAATCCATTGCAAGCTCATTGACCTGACACACTTCTGCATAGATCTATTTTTGTTGAATTTTGTCAATTTTAGTTGACTTAAGATTTAACCGTACTAAAAAAGTTAGTTTTGGAGTGAAATTTTGAGACAGTCCCTAAAGAAAATCTTTTTCTTAACACTCACCTAGATCACTTAGTAATAAAAATTTCTGTTCGTTAGATATTTCCGTCATGACTTTATTATATCCTGTGACCACCTAAAAATTAAACATACAAAATGTTACTAATACTAGATGATAATTCTACTATGAATAAAAACAAAATCACACACACATCCCTATTCAGATAACAATGAGCAAGCACGTTTTATTGTCTAATCACCAGCATCCAGACAATGTCATGAACTCCATAGGTGATTACTCTAACAGATATAAACCCAGTGGACGCACAATGCTGTAATAACGTCAAAACAACATCGTTTTGACGTTTTACGATGTTGTTACGTGTGCCGGCAAGAAATGATAGAAACAGATATATTTGATCCTAGAGACCATCTCAAAAATATAAAGAATGAGAAGAAACCAATCCATTACAAGTTCTTTGACATGACACCCTCCTGTACAGTCTCATTTTTGTAAATTTTGGTCAACTTTCATTTCTTTAAATCTTCCAAAAAAAGTAGTGTCTGGAACAAAATAATAAGATTATCGTTTGTCTGAAATAGTAATATTTAGTCGGCAAAAAAAACTATTGGGTGGTTTACAATAAAGATATTAACATACTACCCACACAGAGTAATTTTTTTAATGAATAATCTTACTTGTTCATTAATCAGCTGAATAGCAGAAAGAAGAGATGGTGTGCAAGGTTTTAGTAGTATCTAAAAAAGAAATGTAAATATCAAACATTTAATATGAAACGTTTATATTTTTAACATAGAAAATGATTTCTTAAAAAACAAACAAAGCAGCTTACAGCATAAAGGTATGTTTTCTATTTTCCAAGTCCTGGAGAAAAACATCTGCTATGAAAATCAATTCCAGTAATATATAGCAGGTACCAGTGGTCAAAATAAGAGTAAATAATCACTGTGGTGAAGGACTTTTTGAGCATAGCTTCAGGCTTTATAACCTGTACCTATGCTAAAAACCACTCCTTCACTCTTTATTTCGACAATTGAGGTACACCTCAATGTACACATGCTTTACAGTGCAATGTATTCATTCCCAAATTTTATACTACTTCACAATAACTTAGGAGAGGGAGAGTATTTCGACATCAATATTTGCCAATATATTCAAGCATGAGAATGACTGATGAATGCCACCTGTAGAGGAGTGTTCTAGTGTAAAAACACTCATCCAGATGATTTTCAGGCTTGCCTTTATAAACAGTTTGTATTGCAAGTATGAAACATATCTTAATAAATCACACTAATTTCGTTTTTGACAAATCAATAAATCCAAGACAAACATAACAGCCCGCAAAAGCAGGTAACATTGGTCATAGCACAGTTGATATGGAAAATGTATTAACTTTGCTCAGTATTGTTGGTGAAACTGTTTAGCAGAATGTCAAACAAATGAAATGTGAAGCAAGAAGTCAAATGCTTAGTTATAAGTTCATAACCATTTTTGGTGGGCCTATAAAGACAGGGGCGGCTTGTACATGGATTTTGTTTCGAAGATTTAAAGAAAACAGAACTGGTAAGAGAATACCATATCATACAGCAACTAATATATTGAATACGACAAACGAAATTCACCAGAAGACACTCAGATTATCGGAAGAGGTATAGATCTACTTTGATATATAACCTACAGGGACTGAAAGTAAAATGATTTGTAAGTCATGAGCTACGAAAATTAATTACCCAAGATTTTTCGTCACTACCATTTACGATGTTCCAATTTCAAACCGTCAAGTAAATCAGGGTTCCAAGTAAAAAAAAAAGTACTTTGGAGGAGTGTGACAATAAAAATACACTCCATCACTCAGAGTATATAAGTAGTTATTGACAATGTTTTAAATAAGAAAAATACTTACAAATATTATACCAACTGGTTCACTTTTTGAATCAGTAAGGATGGGCCAACTTATTACTAAAGTAAATAACAACAATTATTTTAAAACTAAAGAGTAACACTCAATTCATTTCAACATCAAGGATTACTGGTACCGCATACAATTCTCCCTAAGCTAATGACAAGATACTTTACAAAGGTTGTTATACTCAAACTCATTCAGAGAGAAAAATCACATTGTTAGGTCCCACTGGTAGTGATGTACGAGCCTGAATATAACTGTCAATAAAGTTTACCTTTGTGTGATCTAGATTTTCTTCTTTTACAACAATGAAAGAGTGTCGAATTTGAGTCGTTCCCTAAATAATTGATAAATGGTCTTGTATGAATTACAGCTTAATGTCAACCTTCTCTATCAGTAGATTAAAATAAACAAAATTTGGATGGATTTGATTAAATTAAACTGTGCATCGGGGTGCTCCCAGTGAGCAAAAACCTGTTCAAAGTATGCAGTAAAGACGCTAGAACAATGTCAAGCAACATTGTTCTAGTGCCTTTACTGCAGACTTTAAACAAGCTTTGGTCCTCTTATGTCAACAAATTTACAATAAAGTATATAAGTTCTAAACTTTTCTTTCTTTTTATCTTTATTTTACATGTTCAATCAGACTAACCTTAATAATTTAAGGTCAGTGTAACAAAGAATCAACACATAATACATTGCATAAAACAATAGTGTTACCCAAGCTTAAATATAACTGCTGGACATCACCTGTGAAGGAGTGTTTTTTTAAGTATAGTGTACAGCTTAAAAGCTGAACCCTATACTCAAAAAACACTCCTCCACTGGTGATGTCCAGCAGTTGTATCCAGACTTGTTACAGGATATTCCTATGCAGTTATATTATTGTTACGTATTTAATATTATTATCTATGCATTATACAGTGTAAGAACATAATTATCACTGCGGAGGAGAGATATTTGAGCACTGCTTCCGGCTTATTAACCTAAAACAATGCTCAAAAAGCTCCCCTCCACATTGATTATTTGCTCTTCCTTCAAACACTATAATACAACTAAATAATTAAAACTAATTACTTTGCTGCTTAGACTTCAATACATATTATAGAGTCAAATAAGAATAAATAAGAAATCTCTCTGACTATGATAGCAAAGAAACAATTTATGCAATATTATTATTGCACCATATTATATTTACTCTTTACAGGCTTACATGATATTGAATTTCATTGATGAACGTCACTAGATTATATACAATGATATTCATGCTGTTGACAATTTTAGCCATGATGGGACACACCTAAGCTGAGATGTCAAGAAAACCTCAGGCATAAATGTTCTATAACTACTTGACGAAGAAGAGTCAAGATTTGGAGAAGAATACAAAAATGACAATTTGACATTGACTACAATCCTGGAAAATAATACTGTAGACAAAGTGAAATTTTAGCAAAAACTTAGAGAAAAAGCCTATAATTTTGATTGGCAAGACGAATGGCACGAAAATTCGATTTTGTTCCGAAATCCTGGGTACTAGGCTGCTGGGAACAACAGAATTTTTCAAGTTTGCAAAAAGTCCGAAGAATCTAAGCTCCTAAGTCTTAAGTCTACAAGATAAATCTCTGAGATAAATCTCAGGGGACTTCTAGTGGTCATTTTCAGCATTTGCGTTTTGCTTGTGGTGTGTATTGCTTGCTAAATTTGTAAAATGTCTATTATTTTATTTCCAGGATTGTAATTCATCAACTATAACAGCGGTCAAAATAAGAGTAGATAATCACTTTGTAGCCTGAAGCAATGCTCAAAAATCACTCCTCAACATTGATTATTTGCTCTTATTTTGAACACTGTACAAGTTTGTGAACCTTCACACATAATCAACACGGTAAATACCTCCTCCTCTGATGTTTAAATCTTTTGTAGTAAATATATTTCGGAATTGATTAGTAAACTCATGTAAAGTAATTTTTGTTCCACAATATTGGTTGTTGTTATTGTTTGAACACCTAGAAGACAAAATGAATGAAAACGAAAGAATGTTAGAATGTTAATACAAGGTATTACAGAAATAAAAGCAGTACGAAAATAACATGGACAGTAACAAAAATATCTGTAAATAATTACAACAAAACAGCACAGTAGTCAAAATAAGAGCAAATGATCACTGTGAAGGAGTGTTTTATGAGCTCAGCTTAGGCTACATAGTGGTTATTCACTCTTAATTTTACCACTGGATGTAAAAGAAATACATATTGCATAGACAGATGTTGGTATTATACGCGGCGGTAGAAAGCATTATTTAGCAATGGATAAGATGCTACAGGATCAATTCATGCACTCTTATCGCATCTGGAACGCATTTTTAACGGAGTAGAATCTCTAGGTATCACAGTACTTCTTTGAAATGCTAGGGGCAATCCACGAACTCATCAGAAAAGCATTTTTACTGACTAGAACACGTAGGTAGGAGTGTTATGACCAATGCACCAGGTGCAACACCTCTCCTCAACATGTTATCTTCAAATTGAGGGTGACTGACCCTAGAGTACAACCATTATATCAGTAAGATTTTTTCTTTTTTCTTTTCTTTTCTTTCTATTCATAACACAAAAATACAAAAGTAAAAGACAAAACAAGACACTTCATACCTTACTATAGAAAGGTATTGCATATATAGATTAAAAGAAAGAAAAAAATATGTGTATATATATATTAAGCATTATAGTATTATTCTGTGGCAAACATTCTGAGTCAATGATCTTACAATCGATAACAAAATTCATTATCATTACGTCAATTATCAGACTTTTACAATAAATACATAGATTGGTCTCTGTCATATTACAGAAACAGAACACTGCAGAGGAGATATTTTTCAGAATATTTTCAGTCAAATTGAAGCATAACGTTATGCTACAAAACCTGACGGTATGCTTAAAAACAAAGGTTATTATATTCTAATTTCAAAAACTGCCAAGGACTGCTGAAATAAACTTGCAAAATGTCCCACAAATTGTTTATGTAATTTCTATAACTTAAAAAGCTTACTTCAGATTACAGATTGTAGTAAAAATATTAATTACCTAAAAATTAATAACTTGACTTTATAATCTTAACGTATACTATCTGATCTGACTTAGTATCTTATCAAAGAGAATGGGTTTCTTTCTTTCTATTATGTCAAATTTTTAATAACTTTATATACAAAGTATCACATGACACTGACGTAAAAAAAAAAAATCCATTACAGTGTAGAACATATCACGCCAACTTTAGAATGAGTAAAATAAAGCCTGATAACAACAAGAATATAAAGTAGATAAAAAATGTACATCTAGATTATAATTTAATCTCATTATATCTATGTTGAATATTAATTAATACTCCGAACAAGGGAAAAAAACAATCACTGCTGATAGCTGATTTTGTAGGCTGGAGCTATGCTCATTATCACTTCTAAGCAGTGATTAAGTGGTGACTAATTTTGCTTTTTTATTTTGGGCATAAGTATAATAAGTATTTTCAAAGGTTCCAACACCTGATTTTAGCATGCTTTTCTCGGCTTCCTGATTTTAAGCGCAGCCTCCCGACTTTAGCTCAATCAGCTTTTGAGCTGCCTATTATTATAATTCCCTCCAAATTATATCCAAATTTGAATACGCTCTTCTAACTCCAGGTAATAGCAGAGGGCTATAGGTATATTATACTTTGTTCTCTACACTTATATTAGCCCTAATTTCTGTAATTTTCCAATGTGGGTGTAAATCAATATAATATTAAGCTAATGCCACTTATTTATGAGTACGTTTTATTCAATAAGGTATAGTAAGTAAGGCCATTGTTCATTTAATGATTGTAATTATAGCGTGATTGTCCTTATCATCCCTTATCTACTAAATTATAAAAATATATAAATAAATGAAACTTTTAGCTTTCATTAGGTTGGAATGTCTGCATATTGAAAAATACAAAGTTAAAAAAAACTTCACAAGCATCTTATATACTCCATGAAATAGTTAACCTAATAAACAGATGCTAAAGTGTTTAAAATAAGAGAAACGGTTATTTTTTTAGCAAAACTTATAAGTCAACGAGCTTGCAATTGACTGGTTTCTTCGGTACGAAGAAACCAATCAATTGCAAGATCGTTGATTTAGCACTCTTCCCCTGGGAATATCATAATGCTACAAAGTGTTTACACAGTGATTATTCCTCTTCTATCAAACACTGAAAAATATTGTAAGAAATATCCCACTGTAGATACAGGGGTTAACTGTTGATCATCACTGTGGAGAAGAGATTTTTCAGAATATTTTCAGCTATATTAGCTCTTATTTTGAACACCATTCGAGATTAAAAATATATCTACCCTCAAAATAACATCATGGCTTACATTGTATCTACAAAGTATTTAAAATATCAGAAAACGATACATCCAGTCAGAAGATTAAAGTGTTTGCATGAAGTACTTGACCTGTAACAATATTTGCAGTGTTTACAAAAAGAGTAAATAAACACTGTGGAGGAAAGATCTTTGAGCATGGGTTGGTTCAGGTTACAAAACCTAGAGTTATGCGCAAACATCTGACATATATTTTAGTTTTTTTCATATTCCAACTTAAACATCCAGAAAGCCCTTAAGGAACTATTCTTAAGCACTGTTATTGAAAAAGCCTGAAGCCATGTTCAAAATTCACTCCTCCAGTGATTAGATATAAAACCAGATAGCAGGACAAGATTATTATAATTTTTATTTGACAAAAATACACTACATACCTTATAACCTTTCCAATTTTTTTTTACTACAGGAAATAACGTTACCATAATGATATAAATTAGAAAGTAAAGTCATAATCCTTTAATATAGTTGATAAGCATGTGATTAAAACAATTTTACAAATCTTTCAGATTCAGGTAAGGTTAGCTTAACAGTATAAAAATAAAGCTTTTTTAAATATACTAAATGTATTCCGATAAGATAAAACATTAATAAAGGTGATCAATTTAGGTACTTAACTATTCTTTTAACATCTCTATAGGGTTTTGTTATAATGAATTTAATTAGTGTGGTTTTTTAATCTAAATTAAAGTTGCTGTTTTTATTTTATTTGCATGTTTGTTAAGTAATAATACAGTACAAGACACTTTAAGAGAATAGTACAAGAGACTTTCACACAATGTCTATATAAATTATATCAATAATTAAATTGATTCATGTAAATTAAGATTGACAGACAAGAGTACTGCCCAGTAGGCAAGAACTTATTCAAAGTCTGCAGAAAGACGTATTTTCAACATTGTTCTAGCATCTTTACTGCAGATTTTGAACAAGTTTATGCTCACTGGGTGAGTCAAAATCACAGCTTTCCTCGCGGCTTCCCAATGATGAAACTTGTTGAGCCTTCTTCGGTTTTGTTGTTTGTTTTTGTTTCAGCAACCGAGGCTGAGCCTGAACAGAAGTATTTCTTTTAAGCTAACCAACAGTTATTTATTGTCAAAATAAAAGCAACTAATCACTGTGGAGGAGAGATTTTGGAGAATAACCAGTGGGCAAAAAGTTGTTGAAAGTCTTCAGTAAAGATGCTTGAACAAAACGTCTAGCATCTTTACTGAAGATTTTGCCCACTGGGTAACTTTCATTTATTTATATATTTTTATAATTTAGTAGATAAGGGATGCTAAGGACAACCACACTATAATTACAATCATTAAAATGAACAATGGCCTTACTTACTATACCTTATTGAATAAAAAGTACTCATTAATAAGTGACATTAGCTTAATATTATATTGATTTACACCCACATTGGAAAATTACAGAAATGCAAACTTGAAATAACTGTCACATAATCACACTAAACTCAAAGAACACTTTTCAGGTTTGGAAATGCAGGTCTCTGAAATGACGTAAACATTCCCTTGTGGAGGAGCATCTTTGGAAACTAATTTGCAGCTATTACTGTTCTAGTCAGTTAGTATTACTACACCTGCGCCAGAAAATAATTACCATTTAAACAAAGAATTTCTACCAAAACAAAAATTGAAAGGAGTTAGTCAAACAATACTTCGTTAAGCTCCCACTGGTCAATTTTGTTAGTATCATTCAATATTTATTTAAAGTTTCTTAGGGGTCTTTTGTTTGCATCTTTCAGCGGTTGAAATAAAGCTAGCTTCAGACTTTCTACCAAACAATGCTTCACTTAGATAGGGATAAAATATTATAAATAATCACCATGCACAAGAGCCTTTTGAGCATACCTTCAAGTTTTGTTGCTTGAAATTAATAAGAGAAGAAAATCTTACAAGCAACAACAAACCAATACATCAAAATAACAAACCCTGGGTTTGCAATAGAATATAATTCTTTTTGAACTCATCAGCATACAACTTTTTCTTCGAATATAGATTCTCCTTTGCAAATTTTAGCCACAGCAAGCTTATTAATAACTGTTGGACATCACCAGTGGAGGAGTGCATTTTAGTCAAAACACGTGTTGTCTTTAGGTGTTGTCCATAAGTGTTATTTTAAGGCTTGCCATAACTCTGTGAGGTAAGATGCTATCCAAACGAACAATGACTATGAATAGATAATTTTACTTGACAAGTAATATTATCTACAAAACTATTGAGTGGGTGTGACACTGATTTAGGAGAATACAAAATTTGTAAAAAAACATTATGATCTGGCAAATATAAGGTTAAAAACAATCGAACTGTGCTGTAAGAGATTATTCAAAAACTCTCGATTTTATAAAAAAATCTTCTTTTCTTCTTAAAAAGAACATGTTTGAAAATAAAAAGCCTTAAGTTAGATTACAATAACTGTTTCCAAATTGATCACACTTACTATTTACTATGTTCATGTAAAGAGTTGAAATTGTTTAGCAAATATTCAGCTCCTACATGTTAATTATTGATCACTAATAACTAAATGACAATTGAAATATTTCTTTCTTTTAAGCAAAAAAACAACACTGGGGATGAGGGATATTTGAGAATAGCTTCAGAATTTCTGGCCTAAGTTAGCCTAAGCTATGCTCAAAATTCACTTCTCCACAGTGTTTATTCGCTCTTATTTCAACCACCGATAAATGGTACTGACAAAAGTACTGCATTTACAGCCTGTAATCTTGAATTATTGATTTTTTACAAATAGATTTCATTCGATTCAACGGTCACTGACATCATAACAGATATTTCCAAGACTTGTGTACACATATTTTCAATTTGAGAGGTTGAGAGATTTCAAATAAAGCATATGGAACATCTACAACTTAGGCTACCACCGCTTCATATAAGAATGAAATAATCATTGTGTGGAGGAGAGTGCTGTTTGAACATAGCTTCAGATTTGTGTGAATAATGGTGTATCTTTCAATGACAAGCTATTTCTAAAGAGCTTTTTAACAATCAATAATAAATCATATCAAAGAATACTAAAACAGAATGATACCAAAACAAAGTTTCATGTAACAGACAGAAAATGATATTAAAAAAAACATTCTTCAACTTCACACTTTATAAAAACGAGTGTAACTTTGCTTCCTATGAATTACAGCAGGTTAATAGTTATGAATAAATAAATGGATTTCGGTGCTCAAGTATATATGAATAAAATTCTCCTTTAAAAAACAAACAATTAAGCTTTTCAAAGAACTATAAGTTTTTACTATAAGTTTTTTTGAACTATAAGAATAAGTTTTTAAACAAATAATCAGAACAATAATTTTGTTTTTTAAATTATATTATATATTTTTTATTACTTTTTAAAATCCTTATAAAATAGTTTTGAAGAAAGAAAAATATTGACATGGGAACAAAGTGAAATACAGCAGTCAATTCTTCGAGATCTCACTTGGTCAGTTTTCTTCTGCAGTTAATGTGAAACATTGATGTCGGAATTCATTACCACAAAACACGTTAATAGATGGTAATTTATGCAACAGAACAAATTATGTCTTTTTTATGGTAGCTTTGGTACCATTATTTATTATTATGCCGCAATGAAGAGTCAAATCAAGTATATATTTTAAATAAATCAATTAATAATGCATAAATTACCATACATTAACGCATTTTCGTGTTAATGAATTCTGATGTCAATGTATTACATTAAAATTACTACAAGATTGTAGATGTTTTAACTACACTGTATGTTTATAGTTATACGAATATTATCATTTTATTCAATAATCCATATTTTATAAGATGGTTTCTACTATCAGTTGTTATTAAAACTAAGATTAAAAAAGAACTAGAGAATAGAATGATGATTCAAGAATAGAATCAAAGGTACAGTATTAAAAGTAGCCCACCAAACCAAGTGAATATTAAACTTAAGCACATAAATATGATTTGCGCACATTATACAGTGATATATGTCTTTATTAAGATGGTAGAGTTTCAGATCAAATAAACAATTGGAACACAATAATCAAGGTAAAGGTATGTCAAGTCCCAGTGGAAGGAGGAGAGTAGTAAAATTTCAAATCATAGCCTAAAGCAATGCTCAAAAGTCACTCCTCCATAGTGGATATGAATTACATACACATTATACAATATAGCATTATGTACACACCAAATAAAAAGAAATAATATACCTATGTTATAGCATTATACTATCTATACATAGGACAGTTTTTACTAGCCCTATTAAAGCTTTATATTTGATATAATATAGGATGGTTTTTACAAGCTGATGTTATAAAAGACTAGAGAATAGAACAATGTAACAGAAGAATATATTTTCTTTATTATTCATTATCTTTTTTATAAGATTCTTTTATTAAAAAATCTTTCTATGTTGAATTGAGGGTCGTTATCTTTTTATGAGATTATTCTTTTATTAAAAATACCTTCTTCTGTTGAATTGTGTATTGCCACTATATTACCAATTTGTATTGGGAGAACTCTTAGTAGCAATAAACGAAGTGGCTATAACATTAATAGTTGTTTCAAAATTGAAGGAAGCTTTCCAAAATCAAAAAAATGGAGACTTGAGGAGAGAGCTTCCCCAAAATACAACAAAATGTCTGCCAGAAAAGTTTCATGGCCAAGTCTCATAGAAAATCAAAATGTAAAAAATGTAAAAAATGTATATGTTTAATTTCCTAATTGGTTTTTGATGTTTTTAGTATTAAAATAAAATTTAAAGATGGAAGCTTTCCAAAATCAAAATAGAGATTTCAATTTTTATAAAAAAATATTTCATATGATTCTATATCTCAAAAAATTGAGGAAGATGCTAAATACAAACTGGATGCCAAAAAAGATTCATGGTCAAAATCTCACAGAAAATCTTTTGTCCACACTTATTATTTTCATAGAATTTTTTTTAATTTTTTGAAATCACTTATTATTTCATGTATGTGGTCAAAGAATTCAAATATTCGAAAATAGGTCCTAAGTTGACGAAATCGATAAAAGTGTGACCAGCAGTTTCGAAATTAAAAATATTTTTGGTCCTTATAAAATATAGCCTTGCATGCTGGTACAAAATTTCAAAATAGTAGCAATTCAGCAATGCAAAGTGATAGTAATAGCCCATCCAAACTTCGTTTGACGGACTCAAAATAATATATATAATCAAGTTCTAACTGATGTCTGCATCATAAACTTATTAAACTACGAAAGCTACAGTTGTCGAAATAAGAGTAAATAATCACTATGAAGGAGTGATTTTTGAGTCTAGCTTCAGTCCTGAATCAATGTTTAAAAATTCCTCCTTTAACTATATAAATGAATTTTGTGAACTTGAGCAAGAGAAGTTTAGGAGGAGGGATTATATCATGTGACAAATATGGTTTGGGTTAAACAAAATTTAAGAAACTAAACTAAAACTCTTTTCTCTCAGCAGGGTGTACTTACATGTGTACACAAGGAAACTGTCCTTCCCAGCAGAATCTGTCCATATGCATGTATAACAAAACCCTCTGTTTCACAGTGGGTTCCGCCTGTATATACACAATAAAATGACAAGATTGTTTACATGAATGCACATCTGTTCTTGACAATGTGTTTACTTGCATGTACATGCAACAAAACTTTCCTTTGCATTGCTTACATATATCCATAATGAAATAATGCTTGCAATAAAACTGTCCGAAATTTGTCTACAGGAATTCAATGTGAATGAAAACAAAAAAAGTGCAGCAGAGGGTCTTACTATTCTTTTATATGATTAGCATTATACCTCTTGATACCTTTTGATATACCAACTGTGCTGTTGTATCTTGTATCTCAATATGAATGGTGAAACTCTCTTTGGACAAGTAAAAATTGTAAAAAATGTTCATTTGTTCAACTGGCATGAAATCTTGTGGCTATATATTTTCACTGATTGAAAAGTAGATAATCTAATTGACTACTAACTAACTACTAACCCAGTGAACAAAAACCTACTAGCAGTAAAGATTCTATTACAACCTTTTCAACATTGTTCTAGCTTTTAAATAAATTTTTAACCACTGGGAACATGCTAGCAGTGCTTAAAGTAACAGCAAATAATCCCTGTGGAGGAGGGTTTTCATACGAGAGATTAGATTTGACTGTGTGCTGTTCGACTGTTATATGGATGGACTATCAGACAATAGCTAAGCATGCTATAGGTAAGATTAAAGGGCATCCAATTCATATTTTGAATTCCCCATTGTAAAAAAATCAGCATTCAGAATTATATATCAATATTATTCTTACTTCTAGCATCGACTTGTGTCTCTAACTGTCATTTAGTACTATTTTTTACCTATCTTTTCACAGTAGGTTAACGTATAACAGAGAATTGGTAGGCGTCTCTGACTATGTTTTGTTAATAATTTCTAATAAAATTTAATTGATAGCGACATTGATATTGGCTCTGTTTTGTTAATTATGCTTAGTTTTATTATTCAGTTTCAAAACTTTTAAAACATTAAAACATACTAAATTCTTTTTAAGTAAACCCGGGGTTAAAAGAATTGCCGGTTATCACTGTGGAGAGATATTTTAGATATTTTAGGCCAATTTGGCAGAGAATAGTTGACTGGCAGTTATTTCATCTCCTGATAAACAGAATTCGACCAAAATAACTATGAAAAGCATTACTTAACAAAGCTTGAGTTTTGAATGGTTTCTTCAGTATGAAGATTGCTTACTTCTCCGCGAATATTATTTTGAAGATGGTCCTTTAGAATGCTATATAGCAGTGCTCGGAATAAGAATAAATGAAGAACAAATTCTTACCATTGTTCTACAACTTCTGGAATGTTCTTCTGTAAAATACAACCACTATCAGGACCAAATGTTACATTTTTATAGTCTCCAGATCTTGGATCCAGGAAGTATGTGCATGCTTGTACCTGCAAATAAATAATTTGTTTTCTTCACAACAGCAAGTTTCCTTCGACTCATACTGATCAAATTGATAAAAATTTTATATGGAATGAATTTCAAAACAGCATCTTATAGGCTGGTGTATGAGGACCTTCTCAGTGTTCAAAATGAAAACAAATAATCACAGAGAGGAGTGATTTTTTTCTATAAAGCTTGAAGCAATATTCAAAAATAATTCCTTCATAATGATTACTTGCTCTAATTTTGAGTACTGCTTCAGATGTACCTTAAGTAAAATTCAAATGGACCTTTTGTTGCAGATGTTACTTATGCATAAGATTAGCGCAAAGAAGTAAACACATACCAAGTTTCCCTTGTAAATATCTTGAAGTACGCTATAAATATTTGATGCTAAATCTTTTAAATTGTCTGATAAACAGATTTCTGGCAGTTTCTATAAAATACAAATGAATATTTACATTTTACTATATAAGCTCATATTTGAAAAAAGATTTATAATTTTGAATCTTGTGATATTCTGTGAATTTATACTTTAAAATGCTCCATGCAAACCACACTTCTTTTTATCTTTTAAGTTGTCTGCACATAATATAGTTTGTTAATTATAATAAAATAGACTGGGGTTAGGAATCAGCTCAAATCTAAAATCTACTGAGGAGAGTACTGAGTCAATGATCTTGCAATGGATTAGTTTCGTTGTACCGAAGAAACCAATACATTGCAAGCTCATTGGCCTAACACTTTTCTGCGTAGTTTCATTTTCTTTAAATCTACCAAACTACTCACTTTCCAAACAAAATTTTGAGATATTCCCTATGTTTAAAAGGGGTTAATATACACAGAAAACATGTGTATTTCCTTATGAGGGGTATGAAGGTATTATTTCCATGGTAGCTAACATGGTCATGAAAGGTTTAGAACCTCCTATATAAATGTTGTAGAGTCAAATAATTGCTATTTCCAAAATAAGTCGAGATAAAGTTTAACTCTATTCATACTGGGCTTTTTAGGGCTCTGTAACACTGGGGAGGGTCAGATTTCACCTCCCCTCCATAACTATTGAACCACTTGTAGTATTTGGATGAATTATAGTCCATAACAAAAGGAACAAAATGGTACTAAAATGTTTTTTGATAACTTTAGTATTTTTCTGATGATGTCATCACAAATCATATAACGTAGTTAATTTTTCTTAAAAACCATGTTTTTTAAGAATTGCCATAAAAGAGTTCTATAAAAGCTTTTCTAGTTCTGTCTTTAGTTTTGGGCAATGTCTTGATGTTTCACATAGTTTCCAGGTTTTGAGTGAAAACCTTACAAAATACCAGAATTTTTATCTGAAAATCCGGAAAAAATCCAATTTTTTAAAAATCGAAAAAATTGGAGAAAACGGATTCGTCATGTGACCAAACTTTGTGAAAACATTTATTTCATGACAAGTAACTTGACGATCTTTTATGCTACAAGGATTATCCAAACACAAGTTATGTCAAAATAACAAATTGATGATTTGCAAAGGATTTCCCGCTTTAAAATAGGTTATGACCCATCAAATTTTCAACATAGATCTTTACTTGGAAAGTTTCAGCATGATAGCTACAGTGGCTAAAACGTTATACAGCACC
>JAULBZ010000372.1:0-32531 GCA_032360805.1 Neoturris breviconis
AACTGAAAGAAATGGATCAGTTTGCAAACTGGTTTGGCAGTTTGCAAACCATGTCTGAAAAGAATGGACCCTAAGTTATGTTTAGATTTATCAATTTTTTTTTCTTGAAGTAAAAGAACAATGTCTTTAAAAAAGAGGAATATTTCAGCCATTTTACTCTTCCAACGATAATCTTATGAACATAGGTCAGAAATTGCTAATTTCAGTTCAGTATAAGTAAGGTTTTCTTCAGTATTGAAAGGGTTAATGAGTTCTATTCTAAAGTCGAGAGTAAAAAACACAATCTGGGCAATGAAAGGGTCATTTTGAGCGGCTATTGAATTTTGAATGTCACCTATTTATGCTGCTGTACTAGATAGTTTCATAGTTTTATTTTTACATTCTTTAGTATTATTTGTAGACTCCTTCACGGTGTTTTAAATAAGAACAAATAATCACTGTGGAGGAGGGATGTTTGAGCATTGCTCAAAAACCACTCCTCCACAGTGATGATTTGTTCTTATTTCAAGCAACAATTATTTTATAGGCTTTGCAACAAGATATTGCTACTGTGCAAAAGAAAGTAGATTCTTTAATTGAAACATGTACGTTAATTATAAACCGTGCTGAACCTGATTATGCAAGTGCAATGAAAGTAAAGTTAGCGAGTTTAAGTGAGCGCTGGGCTGGAATTATGACAACCACCGAAAATCAAAAAGAAAATTTGAGAAATGCTGGCTTGAAATTTCAAGAAATTGATGCTGGTGTTAAAGACATTCTTCGATACTTGAAGGGCTTAGAAACAACATTAGAGAATGAAAAGTTGACCAAATTAGATTTAGCAGCATTGAAATCAAAAATTGGTCAGTATCAGGTATGATTAATGTTATTATTAGTAGAATATTTTGTAAACGATCTTCTGTCGATCGTTATGATGGTTAGATTTATGGTTGGTTTCCACGAAGCGAAAAAGTTGCCATGAAAGCCAAAAGAAGACAATCCATTTTGTAGAAATTGACGTTACATATGGTGTGACATCGATTTCTACCAATGCAATGTCTTCCTTTTGCTTTTGCTGTTAATTTTTTGCCTTGTAGAAATCAAGCCTTAGGTTGATTCAAAACCATTTTTTTGTGCATTTCGTAGATTCATTATGATGACACCGCTCCTTTTCTTTGCATTAGTTTTGGGCAAGTCAAAAATTAATAATGCTGCTTAAAACAAACACATCAGTTTCAGCATAGCTTTAGACCTAAATTTACGGGGATTCTTATTTCGAGCACACACTCCTCCATAGCAGAGGTTAAAGTTTTTGCTGATTATCATTGTGTAGGAGAGATCTTTCCAGAATAGATGGGCTGAAGATATTCTGAAAAATTTCTTCTCTCAACAGTGATGGCCGACCTTCTGCAAAATTATAATAATGCATTGGTCCAGATTCTGTATTAGTAACTAATGAAATACAAGTTCGCAGACTCAATACTCTTCTCCACTAGTTACGTTCTGATTTTTTTTAAGGATATTGAAACACAATTATCCACAAAAGGAAATGTTATAAAAGATTATACTGACGTCGTGACACAACTTATTTCTACAGCACCAAGTGAAATGGAACCACCACCTGTCTGTAAAGATTTAGAATTAGCTAGCAAAATGTTTGGTACTATCCATCCACATGTCAAGTAAGTTTTTATCAGGGCACAAGGCCTATATTTAATACTCGTTTTCTGTGCGATTATGTGAAAAGCTTTATTTATGTGCTGAATCATCAAACTTGCAATTGATTGGTTTCTTTGCATCGAAGAAATCAATCAATTGCAAGATTGTTTACTTAATGCTCTTCATCGTGGATCAAGTTTCTTAAATTTATTGGTTTTGACTTCTTTAAAGTTGCTACAATATCTGCTTTTTGAAATGATTGAAATTGACAAGTTTATTTTAGAAGATATTTTCAGTGTCTGAAATAAGAGCAAATAATCTCAGTGGAGGTGGGATTTAAAATTTGCTCTTATTTTGAACACTGGTTATAAAAATGTCCATGGTTATTTCATAGCTCCAAAATGTCTAGTAGAAATCTTTTAATTGCTTCAAAATGTCTAGTATTTGGGATAAATTCGTAATTTATGTTATTCAGATATTAAGGAACCAACTCAAACATAATCATCTTGCAATGGATTGGTTTCTTCATACCATACGCACTCCTGCATAGATTCATTTTTGTTGAATTTTATCAATTTTAGTTAATTTAACCCTTACCAAAAGGTCGGTTTTGGAGCGAATTTTGTATGTGTTTAAGTATTATTCTCAGCCATGAAGCCAAAAAATACACTATAAATGCTCCTTCGTAGGTGGTACCCTGCATTTATTTTCCTGCTTAGTCAAGTTGTTAAGAAATATCATGTTACGTTTGAATCAGTAATAGGCTATACAAATTTTAACAAGATAGGCAGCCAGAATAAGAGCAAATAATCACTGTGGAGGAGGTTTTTTGAGCATAGCTTTATGCATTATGGCCTGAAACTATGCTAAAAATTCCTCCTCCGCAGTGATTATTTGTTGTTATTTCAAGCACCAATAAAGAAGCTAAAATATATCTATGATGAAGAGTGTTTGAGCATTTGAGCAATAGGTTGGTTTCTTTGTACTAAGATCATTGACTCAGTACTCTCTGCAAAAATTAATGATCACTTACAGTAATGTATCTCACTATTTGTCTGAAACTGATGTTTTGAGTCTAATGTTTTTATTGCTCTTGTTTAGGGAAATTGTAAGCAAGCTTTTAACAGGTCAACATATATTCTCTCGATTTGATACTGTATTAACAAAAACGTATCGTTCAATGGAGTTATTAGATACTGCCATTTCAAAATCTTCTGAAAAATTAGATGGTGATGATAATGAATTGCACAAATGTTTAGCTGTAAGTGCTACAGTATTTGAAATAAGAGCAAATAATCAGTGAATCACTGTGGAGGAGTATGTTTTTAGCATTTGAGCCTACAAAGACTCATAGTGATTATCTGTTCTTATTGTACTGTATGATGTTTTTTTTTTTAAAAATTCCTTTTGATTAATTAGTTTGTTGTTAAACAGAATTCAAGTCATTTAGGAAAATCCATTTATATCTTACGCCTCAGTTATTAATTTTTGCTCTGGTAAAATTACATCATAATGACATCTGTAGAAGAAAGTATAGAGTCAACAATTTTGAAATTGATTAGCTTGTTCCCAAAGAAGAAACCAGTCAATTTCAAGATTGTTGAATTAACACACTCCTTCAGAGTGCGTATTATTAACTCTTGATAACATCTACTTTCTCTAGTTTTATAATAGTAGTTTCCTGAACGTTCAGTGCTAGAATAATGCTAGAATAATGTCATTCGATGTTGTTCTAGCATCTTTATTGTTGACTTTGAACAAAAGTTTTTCCCATTGGGTTATCGCAAGTTTATTGACACAGCAACCGTCTTTGCAAATGTTACAGCGGTCGAAATAAGAGTGAAATTAATAATCTCTGTGGAGGAGGGATTTTTGATCAAAAATCACTCCTCCACAGTATTTATTTACTCTTTCAATCATCGTATTATAAAGCTTATTTGAATCTTTATAGGTTCTTGACGAATTAATGAAAAAATTGAACATGGAAAACATAAAAGAGGTTGAAGAACTCGGAGCATCTTTAATGTCTGGAGAGGTATGTGCACATGTTGCACGAGATATGATTAATGAATATAAAGGCCGATTAGAAGATACAAAAGAAAGGTGTAAAAAGGTAGATTATTTATTTTTTTGCATAGAATTCATCTTTTGCAATGTCTTTACAATTGTTCAGAATATGTTGTATATTTTTGGTTTATATGCATATTCATACATGCCTCAAAATGTTTATGGTAATGTTTGTTCTGGCTCCATAAAGGTTTCACGGATTTCTAGAGATGGAACCAGTCACTCCAAACACTCGGAGTGTTTGAAGTGCTCTAGATTCCATTCTGTGCAAGAAGCTGCACAGTGGACATAAGCTAATGGCACTCTGCGACTGAGTGCAGTGATTCAACTTAAATTGAACATACATTGTCTCTACATTTAATAATTCTTGGCAATACTTGTCCCTTTATATTCCGTAACGTCCTACATACAAAAAAAAACTCACAATATGTATAGATTACCTGATGTCCTATCGTTTTTGTCATTAAAATTTGTGTGTTAATGCTTAGCAACAATTTAAGCAACATTACTACTAACACCTGATCGTGGTTACTTATAAATAAATAAACGTGAGGTAATGCGATTTGAGAAATGATTCCTGCATATTACTGACAGCATTTAATGTTTACCAAAAACTTACCCTGGGTAATGCAAACAAAAAAACAATATCACAAGAGGAAAAGCGTTATATGACAAACAAATTTTACTAAAAAAAAGGTAGTTGCAAGGGCGCTGACTTTTCTCTGAAAATATTAATTTGCGGTCTATTCACTTTGTTACAGGTTCAGTACATCCTGGAAGGAGAGTTAATGAAGCGTCAGCAGCTGCGAAAAGATTTAATTCAGATTAATGACTGGTTAACAAAAGTTGAGCAAGAAACTGGAGATCGAATAAATGGAAATGAGGACACAACTGATGAATATATTGATGTATGTACAGTAGTTGAATTAAGAGCAAATAATCACTGTGGAGTAGTGATATTTGAGCATAGCTTCAGGCTAAAAAGCATGAAACTATGCTCAAAAATCCCTCTTTCACAGTGATTATTTACTCGATCACTGATATGCGAAGTTTTACTTATTTAAGTCTGAAAAGAACTACTGGTGAAGGAGCATAATACTAAAAACACTCATTCACAGATGAAATAGCCAAAATAAGAGTAAATAATCACTACTGAGAAGGGAATTTTGAGCATATGCTCAAAACTCACTCTCTAACGTAACAGTGATTATTTGTTTTTATTACAATCACGGCAGGCCATGTGCAGGAGTTATCTTCTGGTTTTTCTTTTTGTGAAAAATCAAAATAATGTATGAGTTTTAGGCAGCCTTTAAATGGTACCCTAAAAGAATCTCACCCTAAATGATCTTGCATTTAATTGGTTTCTTCGTTCAAAAAAACCAATCAAAGGCAAACTTGTTTGGGGTGAAACTCATTTAGGGGTTGATGTAAAAGCTACCGTAACCCAGATTTCCATTTACAAAAAGTATTACGCGTAACGTAACGCAATGTTCATAATACTAAAATCTGATTGGTTTACATATTTATTCGGTATGCGACTTTAAAAACTAATCTGAATTTAACTTTTTTACGTACTGTAGCGTAACACTAGAAGAACGAACAAAAGAATAATTAACCGACGGACCAATCATATTATTTATAGATGTACATAAATTACGCATAACAAATAATCCCTGTAGAGGAATAATCAGCAATAATCACTCCTCCACAGCAATAATCACTCCTCCACAGTGATTATATTTTCTAAATTTTAGCAATGAATATACATTATTTCTTTATTTCTTTATAGACATTAAAGGAGGAAATATCACTAAACGAAGCATTGGTATCATCTGCTGAACGATCAATCAAAGAATTAGTAGCTAGTGGACGACCTGAAAGTCATCAAGAGCTTATAAATAAACTAGAAAGTATTCAATCTAGATGGAGCAAGTTACTTAAAGCATTTGCTGTTGTACAATCAAAACCAAAACAAAAAGACTTAGAAAATAAATTTGCAGCATTAGAAGGAAGCATTCTTTCTGATATAGATAACTTGAAGAGAAGGGCAAAGAAAGTGAAATTAACAACACCTGAAGTGGGTGATATTCAACAAGCTGTTGAAAACTTAGAGGTAAGGGTGTGTCTCAAAAATAAAATGAGGAGAGTACTGAGTCAATGATCTTGCAATGGATTGAGACTCTTCGTACCGAAGAAATTAATCCATTGCAAGCACATTGACCTAACACACTTCTGTACAGATTCATTTTTTGTTGAATTTTGTCAAATTTAGTTGATTTAACCCAACAAAGAAAAAAAAGTTTTAAAGTGAAATTTTGAGATGGTCCCTAAGGGTTTGTTATTCATAATGTGTTTAAGTGGGATTTTTCAAAGTTTTATGCATATGAAGTTTTTTACTGAGTTCAATATATAGTACCTACGTAGAAGATTTATATCAATGATGTTGAAGTTGTAGAAACCATTCTATTAGAAGATTGTTGATATTTGAACATTGCTTCAGGTTTTTTTAGCCTGAAGAAATCTCAAAAATCACTCCACCACAGTGATTATTTGTTTTTATTTTGAACACTGCACTATTTATTCTCTTCAGAATTTATACATGCTTACTTATTAAGTAGTTGAAAACATTAGTTAATCTTATTGCCAGTTAAGATACCCTTCTTAACTCAAGTTAATAGTCTCAAGTCCATCAGTATTTTTAAGCCTCTTTCTCATGTCTTTACTCTCCCTTTTATGTATTTAAGAGATAATTTCCCCCATCCGCCATCCCAAGTGAGTTAAGCAGGTGGCCTCAATTTAGTTTTGCTTGTATTTATTTAGTATGCCTTTTTGCTTGTGTTTTTATCATTTGAGAATATATAAACTTCTTCATTAGCTTGCTCCATATGCTTTTTCATCTGTTTGCCAAATATATTTATAGGCATGGTGTCCTAGTTAACATCGTCTTTTTGGTCACAGTTCATCTAGGTTATGTACACCTGTGATTAGGTCCAGTTTGTTCCAGGTTATGTACACCTGTTAGTAGGATAATGTATATCCAGTCTGTTTCACTTTATGTACACCTGCGTAGGATCTTGTAGATCAAGCCTGTTCCAGGTTATGTACACCTGTTTGCATCATTCATTTACTTTGTTAGGGGTAAATGGCTGAACAATTTTTAGCAGTGTGCATGTGTTCTACGCTTTGATGTCTCATTTTCCTCAATTTACTTCTCTTTCTTGTTTAGCATGTTTGTTATTTGGTTTCTATACATTCACTGGAGCCTAGGCTATTAGTGTTATTCTATCTAATGTAGTGGTGCTTAAAAACATAATCGATGTGCAGGAGTAATTTGATGTCGATGAGGATGTTGGAATCAACATCAATTATGATTATGTTAAATTGGATTCGTTGACTTTGTGCTCTTTGCCTATACATATACTGTCTCCGCCTAGGCATAATACTGTTTCTTATTTCTTTGGATCCATATATGCTTACCTATTTTTCATTTTATAGGATGTTGAAAAAGGTTGTGGAACTATCACTGTTGATATTGCAACAATAAAAGAATATGCTAAAGATTTAAAAATTGATCAACAAGTTGATGGTATTGAAAAAGAATACAATAATGTGAAAGATTTGTTGAAAAATAAGGAAAAGGTTGGATTAAAATAATATATTAACAAAGTTTAAAGCTACATTTACATGCTACAATTAATTAGGCAGAGCTTGGCTACCATCTTGAAAAATCAGTTACGATTTGGAAACCGAGTCATAGTTAATTTTTCAAGATCGGACTGATTAATTGCAGTGTGTAAACATAGCTCAAGATGCACATGTATAACAGTCATCAAAGCATCAAGTGTAAATTATATTCTAAAAATATTTTTTGGAGGGTAGTGTGTCTATATACATGCGGAAATTAAAGTCCTTTACATTTTATAGTAATTATTGAATTGATTAACAATCTTCATTGGTAACAACAACTACCAACTAATAACCACTCTGTGGAAGCAAGGATATAAAACCTGAAGCTATGCTCAAAAGCTACTCTCCCATAGATTTATTGTATATTGTATAATTTTGTGCTCTTGATAGCTCCTGACAAGCAACACTTCTGATCATGAAACGTGTTTATGGTTTTTGAACTTCCTTTCAATTATATTTATACCATCTACAGATATATTGATAGAATGCTAGAGTGCTAACTACCTATGAATAGAAATTTACATACATGTCAGTTTTCTGAACATTTCAATTAATTTTCTCTAGATTTTCGCTGATGCACTTCCCTTGTCTGAAAGTGTGTATGCAAATCTTGACATGTTAGATGCATGGCTAAAAGTTACAAATACAAACTTACAGAATATTAAATTAGAACCCCTTCCCGTAACACCTGAAGAAAGTTTGATCAAGGTTGAGGTAATGATTTGTTTACGTCTTTACACAGTGTTTAAAATAAGAGAAAATAATCACTGTACGGGAGTGTTTGTGAAGAAAGCCACAAGGCAAAAACTTGTTCAAAGTAAGCAGTAATGATGCTAGAGCAATGACGTTCGACATTGTTCTAACATCTTTATTGTGGACTTTGAACAAGTTTTTGCTCATTGGGTTACAGAACATCATTTAACTACTCTTTTCTACAAAACCTGTTTTGATGATAAAATTGTGTCAGAATAATATCCAATACAGTAGCATTATGCATAATTTCCACTTAAATTTTCTCGCAAAATCTTTGTACACAAAATGTATCTACAAGTGCCATAATTTCTTTAGTCTTTATTTGAATCAAAGTTATGTTATTTTGGAATGAAATTTGGTGGGACATTTTGGTGTAAAATAAATTCTTGGGAAGTTATAAAGATAGACTAACCAAATTTTAATTTGTTAGAAAAAGTTTATGTGGCCCTTTTTTGCTTGAAGAAATATAAGTGAAAATCATCTATTTCAGAGATATAATGCTTAAATTCTAAAAATAGGAATTATCATCTATGATGCGAAGAAATTGCAATCATCTAGACTATCCAAAATATTTACATAGTGCACAATGAAACAATTTGTTTGAATTTTCTTTCATAGAGCATATTGAACGATATAACCGAGAAAGCTAATGATGTACAACAGCTATGTAACAATGCAGCTAATTTAGGGCAAATGTCTGACGAATCTCCATTCCGTGCCATGGAAACTAGAGTTCATGATATTCGTGAGGTATACGCAGAAGTAAAAGATGACGCCAGTGATAAATTAGATATGCTTAAGCATTGGGTAAAACAGCTTGATGATTACGAAAAGAAAGTTGATGAATTAAATGCTTGGATTGATGGACGATTAAGTACATTAGAATCCATCGGTGGTGTGACTGCAAAGTTTGATATCGAAATGGAATTACAGAAGTTGATGGTATGTTTTTGTAATAACAGTGAACTGATTCTGTAAATGTGATCATCTGTGCTATATTGCTAAATGGAGCGTTTACTATAGTTTCGTGGGAGCTATCTCTAAAATTTGTTTCAAAAGTGAATTTGAGAAAAATTAATCTATGATGAAGAGTGTTAAGTCAACAAGCTCGCAATTGATTGGTTTTCTTTGGTATGAAGAAACCAATCAATTGCAAGATCGTTGATTCAGCAATCTTGCCCTGGGAACGAAATTTAGAGATGGTCCCTTAGTGTGAAGACTGCTACTGAATACTCTCCTGGATAGTTATCAACTGTATAATTACCACAGAAGTCCTGGTACCGTATTTGCCAATATTTCATGCAGTGTATACTTCACAGTATTTGAAATAATAGCAAATAATCACTGTAAAAGAGGAATTATTGAACATTGCGTTAGGCTTTCTTGCCTGAAGTAATGCTCAAATCCCTCCTTTACAGTGATTTATTTTCTCTTATTTCAAACACTGAATTCTTAAATGAACATAAGAAATGAATGATCCCTGATTGGCATAAAATTTTAACAGTAAGTAGGTAAACAACAAAAAAATTGTTGCTTCATCAAACACAGAATATACCAGGCTCCAACCATGGCTAAATAAATTTGCAGCATTAGAAGGAAGTATAGAAATACCCTTTATTCTGGTAGTAATATTAACAAAGAATCCTATACTGCATACCACTGACGCTTATATTGATCCCTGTATAAATTGCTAACAAGATTCTTTCATTGTTTTCATATAGGGAATGGCTTCTCTAATCAGTTCGAAAGAATCTACTTTAGACATTTTAAAATCGCTTGGAGATGATATTGCTACAAAAGGTAGCGCAAGTATTGTAAAACCATTTGAAACGCAAATCTACCAACGATGGGAAGATCTTGAAAAGAAATGTAATAGCATTAAAACTACTCTTGAATTAAAATTAAAAGAATATGAAAATGCTGATCAACCACCACCTCAGAAACGAAGGATTATTTCTTCAGAAGAGGTAATGTCATGGGGTTAAATAACTGCCAGTCATCACTGTGGAGGAGAGCCAAATTGGCTGAAAATATTCTGAAAAATTTCTCCTCCACAGTGATGACCATCAGTTCTTAAGTTAATTTTATTAGGTTAGAAACTCTGAAGCAATGCTCAAAAACCCCTCCTCCACAGTGATTATTTGCTCTTGTTTCAAACACTAACGCCCATGCTTATAGACCATCATTATGCATCAATGTCTTAAACCTTAGTATTTTAAAATCACCATGGTGTTGTGGTGTTGATTTTTACATCACATGCACAGTGATGTTCAAATGAATGCTGAGATGATAACTGAAAAGAAATTGTAAACCGGGAAACTCATACTGAGAATCTTATGACAAAACCACTGACCACTGACCCACCAAATATTACACATTAGATTTAAAATATATATTTTGCAGACCAAAAAATATTTTCTCTCTTTTTTTCTCTTTTGTTTTTAACAAAATGGCCCCCTTATGACGTCACAAAATTTGAAAATGGTAGTTTCACACAAGGAATCTATTTGAAACTTTCTAGGTTATAATTGTGTATAAACCAATATCATGTATTAATATATATTCAAAATGACCCATACTGCATTACGAAATCGTGATTTTACTCATGGAGTCCACTTTTAAAATTGTACAGGATTGTTTCTTATGATATTAACGGCCTTAATTATACATCCAACATAATTCAAATTGGTCACTTATGGCATTATTAATGAATTCAAAAGTCATGATCTGCTTAAGGGAATGCAAATCTTTTCAAATCTTGGTTAACGGGTTAGTGGTTTTATCATAACCCAGTTAAACAAGGGAAAATCTATGGTAGAATTATTGTTATTAGGAACATTTTCTCTCATGCTATACATTTCTTTCTCCATACTCAGCTAAGTGATACTTTCGAGTCCCAAAGTAGCAACAGTCGAGCCAGTCATGTGCATTTTGAATGGCACTATCTTCAGGGCCATTAAACCAATGTGAGCAATATTTTGAGAGGGTGAGCAAAGGAAATAAGTACACTGTATTGGTTATGATTTAAAGTTATCACATTGTTTTCTTCTTTTTTTTTTAATTTCCTATTAAATTTTGAAATTTTTGTCATTTTTGACGTGATGAAGATAGAGTTTGGATATTATTACCGGTTGTGTACATGCTTGAGAATTTTAATCTTATAAGCTAATAATAATAATTTACTTATATTGCCAGATCTTTATATTGTGAAATATGAGTGTTGTATTTGATCTTGGTTTCTTTAGGGTCTTATTTTGACCGATATTTGAGTCAATGGTTATTTACACGTGATATAAATAATTAATAAATAATTAAAAAATCTAATTAATATCTGCAAAGAAGAGTACTAAGTCAACGATCTTGTTTATACCAATAGGTTGTTATTGATGAGCCATTAGATGTTTTAGAAGTTGAATCTACTCCGCCATCAATTATGGATGACGTCATTGTGCCAGAAGTGACATTTACAGTGGAATCACCACCAATGGATGAAGTGAAACCTACACCAAAACCTCGTTCTCCAAAACCTACCCCTAGAAAATATAAAACTGAAAAGAAAGGTAACTATTTTAATAATAGCCTTAAAATAAGTGTCAGATATCACATGTGGCAGAGTGTTTTTGAGTATAGTTTTCAGGGCCGAAACTGTACTAAAACACTCCTCCATAGGTGATGTCCAACAGTTATTTTGAGACTTTAATAGCAAACCGTAAATCTATGCTCAAAAGGTACTCCACCATAGTGCTTATTATGTTGTTTTGTGTCAATAGTTTAGTATAGATACTAGAAATGAAATAATCATTAGGGATGAGTGGCTTCAGAACACATCTTAAGATGACTTCATAGCACAAAGTGAATTATGCTTAAACATTACTGCTTTACAGTAATTTTCAGTGTTTTTACTGTGAACTTTGGACAAGTTTTTGCTTGCTTGGTTATGCTGATCTGGAGTGGTATACTGATTTTGATTTTGTGGTTGACCATCTCATCCAATGCTGAATCTGAGCTCTGATAGCAAGTTACACTCGGGTTTCATTTCTCACTATCAGGCAAAGTATTATATTTTTGCATACATTTCCCATAAAATAACTAATTGATTTCTTTTTTTTTGAAAAAAAACATTTGAATGAATGATATTCAGTACATACTTAAAAATTCTGATTGTAAAGTCAAAATTTAGCAAAATTAGTCAAGTTATTGAACATGTAATTGGATATAATTTATAAAGAATTGAAAACTTGCATAGGAAATCAATCGTGATTTTTTCTTTTTCTATCCTAGTGAAAATTATTTATCCTTTTCATTTTCATAGTTGAATTATGATTTGAACATTAACTTAGGAAATAAAAAAAATATTTTGAATCAATTATTTATTGCCATTGAACATAAGTGAATACACAATTCTGTTAAATTTTCAACACATGTATATAAATTAGTGTTGTTCACTTCATTTACAAGAAGAAGGTGTAAACATTCTATCTGTTTGGTATCATTTTGAACAAGATATATGAAAGATTATAATGGATTTGCCAGATAATCTCACCTGGGATCTTTATAACACTTTCTTTCAGCATGGAGGTACAGTGTTTGAAATAAGAGCAGATAATCACTGTGGAGGAGTTATTTTATCAAAAATCCCTCCTCCACAATAATTATTTTCTCTTATTTTGACCACTGTGTTTAATATTCTTCTTCAGGGGAGAGTGTCACTTTTTAGAATTACTCAATGTGCCGAATCAATCTCAAAGAATCTCATCGAATTCTTATAGAACTCTAAAAGCTCTCCCAAGTGGGCAAAAATTTGTTCAATTTCAGTGATAAAAATGCTAGAACAATGTTGAAAATGTTGTTCTAGCATTCTTACTGTGAACTTTAAACAAGCTCACTGGGTAGTACCGTGTATGCAGATGTTGAAGTAAACAAACATAATATCTGTTAGCATCATCTCTCCACACAGAAACTATTTTATGTTTGTTTCAATTTTTCACGATTTAACTTGAACTGACATATAAGACATAACAATATTATATATTTTTAATATTTACACTGAATGTTGAACATTAGAAAATTATGTTAATGTTTGAAACAAATTTGTTTTTCTTATACATATTATACATAGCCAGTTGGCCAAAACATGTTCAGAGTCTATAGTAAAGATGCTAGAACATCGTCTTCAACCTTGTTCTATCGTCTTTACTGCTCACTTTGAACAAGTTTTTGCCCATTGGGTAGTTGTCACGATTTGTCTTCTATTATATTAATCATTTTCTTTTGTTTTTCACAGTGCATCTTCAGCAAAGTGTTGAAGAAATGATTATCGAAATCGAAGAGATTGAAGCTTCATTGTCAAACTTGAAATCGGATAGTGCAGATGGAATCAAAACTATACAAAGTGATGTTGAGGTAAAATATTTTTTAACCATTAGGTTGTTATTAGCTGTTGCTAAAATTTGTTCCCAGGGGGAGAGTGCTGAACTAACGATTTTGCAACGGATTGGTTTCTTTGTACCGAAGAAACCAATCAATTGAAAGTTTGTTGGCTTAACACTCTTCATCGTAGCTTAATATTTCTCAAATTTATTGATTTTGACTTCTTTATAGTTTATCTGCTTTTTGAAACGAATTTTGAAGAAGATGATTCCTAGGCATGTGATGTTTAATCAGAATAGAATATATGCATTTTGACAAACATCTCTTCAACAGTGAATATATATTACAGGGGAATTTTAGCTGCAAAGAAGGGTAATGGTTATCCAATGGGTGAATGTTGTTGACTCTGGACTAAGTACCAGCAAAAAAGGGATTTTGCAAGACTTAGAATTTTATATCACCACTCCATACCCTATATATATACTATAATGCTATATATAGAACAATATACATATTTATAAGTTGCACTCGTTTTGGTGCTTTTAATGCCGCATCTTTGATTTGGATTGTTTCTGAACATATATTGAAATTTTAATAGAGGGTAAATATGTTTGTGTAATTGCATGTTGTTTTTTACATAGAAAATTGAAGATCACCTAAGCGCACTCCAACCTGACTTTGAAAGTATTATAGAGGAAGCTAATGACATGCTTCGAGATCTTGACAATACTGATTCAAGAAGAGGTTCAATAATAAAACTCACTAGAAAATTCAGTGGCATTCATGCAGACCTTACCTTGCGCAGACACAGTTTGAGAGATGCTGACTTTAAGTTTACCCAAATGAAAAATTATCTCACTGATTGTCAAATGTGGTTAGCTGGAGCTGAAAAACTACTTGAAACCGAAACCAACCTTGAGAATTTGAAGGTATGTTCATAGTTTCATAGTGTCAATTTCCTTTGTAAGAGAAGTAATTCATGAACGGCTCAATCCTACTCAATAACTTATTTGAGTCTTAGAATTCTGTGTAACTAACCCAGTACGCAAAAATATGTTCAAAAGTCCACAATAAAGATGCTGGAACAATGTCATTCAACATTGTTCCAGTGTCTTTACTGCTAACTTTGAACAGGTTTTTGAACACTGGACAAAGATTAAGAATGATTGGCTGCTTTAATACACAGAAATCAATCAATTGCAGAAAATATAAAATCTATTCAGTCCCCAGAATTCATCATGAATAAAATACTCCAGTGGAAGAATTATTTAAATGACATTCATTTTGAGGCTCAATGAGCTAACAGACAATCTATTGTTATGCCACTGTCTATCTTTACTGTAACCATGTACAGCAACACCATTTATATTTTTTATCCAGGAAATTGAGGATAACATTGAACAATATTCTGCTCGATTGGAAGCAGTCAATATCAGAGCTGAACAATTGACTGATGTTTGCTCTGAAGTACTTATTCCAAAGAAACAGATTTCTATAGTAAACAAAAGATTTCATATGGTCTCTTATAAATTTGAAAAGTATCAAAGACCAGAGGAGAAAGGTATGTTATAAAGCCTAAAACTATGCTACAAGCTGCAAAACCTGAAACTATGCTCAAAAATCTCTTTATCATAGTGATTATTTACTCTTATTTCAAATGCTGTAATAGTGTCTGTAATGGAGGGCATTATGTCTAAAATATGTTTATTTGATTGGTTTCTTCACAAGAAAGAAACCAGTGAAATCTTGTTGCACCGTGTAGTAACATTGTTCATACAGATATTTAACATTTTCTCTTATAGGAACTTTCATGAAAATTAACTTTTTTGTTTGTTTGTTTTTTAGTGACAACTTACAAGGTTAGTGTTGAAACAGGAGATCTTCCAGATTCTGAAACTCGTGCTAATGTTTACATCAAACTATTTGGTGAATACGGTAACAGTGATCAATTATCTTTAAAACAATCCGAAACGAAACGAAAAAAGTTCCAACAAGACCAAGTGGATTTGTTTACATTTAAAAACCAGCCGTGGCTAGGTAAACTTTCAAAGTTGCGTGTCTGGCATGATAACGATGGTGCAAATCCTGCATGGTACTTGGGCAGCATTTATATATTAGATGAATTATCTGGACGATTATTTTGTTTCGTGTTTGATACTTGGTTAAGTAAAGAAGCTGGAGCTGTTTTGAAAGAATTACCTGTAAATGCAATGGCATTGAGTCAAGAAGCTTGTAAGTCACAGTGTTTAAAATAAGAGCTAGTAATCATTGTGGAGGGGGGATTTTTGAGCATAGATTCAGAATAAAGTCTGATTTATGCTTAAAAACCACCCATCCACAGTGATTATTATCTCTTCTTTCAAGTACTGTTGATTTATTTTAAATTTTAAAGTCGAAACCAAATTGGAATCCTCTTCCAGTGGGCTTGTTCAAAGTCTGCAGTAAAGACGCTAGAACAATGTCTAACAACGACGTTGTTCTAGCATCTTTACTGCTGACTTTGAACAAGTTTTGGCTGACTGGGTTGTTTTATTTTGCTTTAAATTCTCCCTTTTTTACTGTTTTTATATGTATCAATTATAATATTATCTTTTGTGAAGGAATTCACCTGTATACAGTTTGTTTATAAATTAATTTTATATAATTATTGTAGGATTCTTTCAATCTGCACTGTATTTTCTACATGAAGAAAAGAAAAATCAATTAAAGATAGTTTCTAGTGAAAGCAGATGTGTCAAAAATTAATCTGAGCTTTGATCACATAATATTCTGAGAGGCACCGAACATTTAAAGTTAGATATCTAAAAAATATATATAATATTTGTTTCTTCTAATAGCTCCCGACATATTGGTTAAGAAACACAGAACGAATGATGTACATTGGTTGTTTGATACTTTCAGTATCCAATCACATGATCCGAAATTAAAACCATATAAAGAGCTTGTTTCAGATATTAAAAAAGAAATTCGTATTATTGAAGATATCGAATGCAGATTGAGTCATCCATGCTTTACCGGTAAACCGTTTGACGATTTCAGTAGACAAGAAGAAATATTAAAGGTAATAATGGTGAAGTGTAACAATTCAATGATTTTGATATTTTATTGGTTTATTGTATTAAAAAAAACAATCATTTACAAGTTTGTCCATATAAGAACCTTCCAATGGTTGAATTAAGAGTAAATAATCACTTTGAGTATAGCTTCAGGCTATAAAACCTGAAGCTATGCTCAAAAAAGTTTCTCCTACACAGTGATTATTACACTCTTAGTTTAACCACTGCCTCCTCTATAAATTAATTTTAGTTTGTTTTTTATTTGTTTCGAACTTGTTAAACGTTTGCTTCTCTCACCCTACTATTAGAAGATTGTAACCTACAGTCTCTTGCGATATGTTTCTTTTATCTAAGAAAACAAATCATTTCTAAGTTTATTGTCACATCACTCTTCATCACAGGTACTATAAATTATAATATATAATTTCTATATATCAATTATCAAAATAACTGCTGGACATCATCTGTAGATTGTTTTTTTTTTAGTATAGTTTTCAGCTTCAAAAACACTCCTCGTATAATAATGCTTATCTTGTGCTATATTCTATATTCTGTGAATATTATCCTGAAGGGAGGAGTATGTATTGTATGCATTATTAATACTATTAGTGTTCGAAATAAGAGCAAATAATCACTGTAAAGGATTGATTTTTAGGCTTAGTTTCAAGCTATAAAGCCTGAACCTATACTTGAAAATCCCTTTTCCACAGTTATTTCGAACACTGACTATACTAAAACTCTAAAAATATTTGAGCAATATCTTAAGGTCATTGTTCACTTCAGAAATTTTCGGTAAAATGGAAATGGAACAGAACAGGGCAGAAAATGTGCATGCATAGAAATAAATTATAAACATTCCAATAGAAATTGACATCACTAGTACTTATGAACAATAATAATTAAAATAATATAACAATATTCTAAAATCTTTAACATGTTAGGTTGTTACTGGACCTTCATATAATACCTAAGATATTGCCTTATCAAATTTGGTTCCTTACAGAAATTTTGAGGACTATAATTAACTCTAGCTATAAATATCTTCATGTTATCCTATGGGTCATTGAATTTACATTTAAAGACAGTCAATATTCAAGGCTTAGATTGTGTTTTATGATATGGAAATAGTTTGTAACGTTGTTTCATTAATTTGCTATTAAAAGGTCTTAGTTGATTGGCTATTATGTGATTAAGGTTTAACTTGATTCGTTATTATATGATTAAAAGGTCTTATTTAATTAAGTGACATATTTCCCTTATTATACCTTTTGTGAAAGATAAACAAAGTACTTGATACTTTAGAGAGATTTATTACAAAGTAAAAGTAGAACACAAACTTTTATACATTTAAAAGGGTGACAAATTTGTTACAGTGAATCATATTACTTGAAAGTGAGTGTAGAAGTAGAATTGACTTAAAAGTTATTAATGGAAAGTAAAAATAAAATTTAAGTTTTCCAGGTGGCAAAGTATGTTGTATCACGGCAACCCAGTGATTCTAGCGCCTTTACTGCGGACTTTACTGGTAAAGGATTCCAATTTTAAAGTCAGCAGTTAAGACACTAGAATAACTTCAAAGACCTTGTTTTAGCATCTTTACGGCAGACTGTGAGCAAATATTTGCTCGCTGGGAAGAGAAGTGTAATTACAACTTATTGTTTTTCTTTATTCTTGTTGGGTTATCACGATGTCTTTTTACTGAGGCTTTGCACCTATTATCTTTTTTTTCTTTCTGAAGCTTTTCTTCGTCCTTTACTTTCTTAAACTTTGGTATACATCAACAGAGCGTAGTTCTATCTATTTTAAATAGATACCATTCTTTAGGGGCAGTTCTCAAAAGTTTGCTCCAAAATCAACTTCTTTGGTAGGGTTAAATTCAACTGAAATTTGGTAGGGTTAAATTCAACAAAAATAAATCGGTACATAAGTGCGCTAGGTCAATGAGCTTGCAATGTATTGGTTTCTTCGGTATGAAGAAACCAATCCATTGCAAGATCGTTGACTCAGTACTCTCCTCTGTAGATTTTATTTTTGAAATGATCCCTTATATTTCAACATAAGAAATTATAAGAAAATTCCTATGAGAGAATAGAGAGCTTAGTCAGCAACAATTTTATTTTTTACAATGGTCTTTGCAATACAATGCTTTTAATTTGCGTAGTTCCATAGGTTAGAGCCCACTGCACCCTCTCTGAAAAAATAAATTAGAAGCAAATATTACCAATGACAACAACAACAGCAACAACAAAGAATTGACACTTTAAATCACCCTAATATGTGAGATTCTAGTCATTATTTAAACAAAAAAAGAATCATAATTTCCAACAAAATGTATGAGGCACTTTATATTTATATTTTAAATACCTAATCTATGAAGCCCAACCTCAAGTATATTGTAGACTTAACTACCTCAATTAGCATTTTATTTGATAAGATTGTTTCTAAAGGTTAAGGATCATGCTGTAGCTTATATTCTATGTCATTGAACATGATATAATATTAAGAACCTTTCGGAGAGTTATCCATGATGTAAATATGGTGATAACTGACTGAAGAAGCTTGAGGATACATTTTAAAAGGTTTTTTCAAGGTATTAATGAAATATGGTAGGAAAGTATAGCATACAATTTGAGATTTGGAAAATATTTGTGTATGTCAGTCTAGTTATACTCATATTGAATAAATAGTTTTTCTTGCCGCAAACAAAATGATTTATAATGGGTTATGTTTGCGAGATACTCTTGTCCCTCATTTCAGTGCCCGATGATAAGAGAAGTATCTCTTGAAATGTAGACTGGTATAAATCATTAGGTCTGTCACATGATAAGGTCTATGTCATTCAATATAATTTCAAGAGTTTTTTAGGAAATTATTTAATAAAGTAATAAAAAAATATTGTTAACCTACAGGAATTAGACATCCATAATGACACGTTCAGGGCTCGAAATAACAGCCGTTCATCACTGTGGAGGAGAGATTTTTCAGAATATTTTCAGCCAAGTTAACTGAAAATATTCTGAAAAATCTCTCCTCCACAGTGATGATCGGCTGTTATTTCGAGCCCTGAAACAAACTATAAGAATCAACATAAATAGCCGGTAAAATATAACAAACAGTTAACAAACAGTTAACAAACATTGAAAGTAAGACATGCTTAGTGTAGACCAGATAAAGGTCTCTTAATGTGTCTATTAAATAACAAGTAATAAAAAAATAAATTAGCGAACTATATGAAGCATCAATGTCAAGTTGAAATACTTTCAAAAGATTATAGTGTTGGAAATAACAGTAAATAATCCTTGCAGATGAGGGATTTTTAAGCATTGCTTCGGGCTTTTTAGCATAACTTTAGCCTAATAATTTTCAGCAATGCTCATTATGCAAGAAATCTATTTCTATGGGGTTTTTTTCTATATATGAAATCCGATCTACTTTTCAGTCCATACATATGATTGCGGTTAACCATTATAGTCACAAAACTATATGGAGTCAGGTCTGTTTAAGACATGTCAGCAAACTATATTAGACTTGCACAGAAAATTACACTTCAGTGGGCGAAATAAGAGCAAATAATCACTGTATAGGAGTGCTTTTTTAGCATAGCTTCAGGCTACAAAGCTTCAGGCATTTTAGACTGTAGCTATGTTCAAAAATCACTCCTCCACAGGGATTATTTCCTCTTATTTCGACTATGTTATTTATTTTTGTTATGATAACAGTTCATTATTGTTTTTGTTTTAAGTGTCAGAGATGTACTTCAGTGTTTGAAATAAGAACAAAAAACCACTGTGGAGGAGAGTTTTTGAGCATAGCTTCAGCCTTTGTCCAATACTCGAAATAACGTGAAGCTGCTATGTTCAAAAATACCTCATATATACACAGTGATTATTTTTTAAAATGTACAAACTTAAAATGTATGAACTTAAAATGTATGGCCAACAAAGTATGTCAAGATCTGCTCAAAATCCATCTTATGTCTACCTAACATAGGGATCAAAATAATTATCATACACACACGAATCATAATTTTTTTTATCAAAAGGAATGTATAAAGGAGATGACAGATCTGTTCAATCTCCATTAGTATGTAAAGTAATAACAAGGAAAGTGCTAGGAAAGTGTTCGAAGAGCAAATAATCACTGTGGGTCTCTAAGGGTCATCTCTAAATTAGGTTCTACTGAATATTACGTCAATGGTCTTGAATCATTTAAAAGAAGATCATATAACACCTTTCACTGTTTAAAATAAGAGTAAATCATCACTGTGGAAAAGGGATTTTTTGAACATTGCTTCAGGTTTTCTAGCATGAAGCAATGGTCAAAAATCATTCCTCCACTATGATTTGATTATTTGCTCTTTTATCGACCACTGTGTTCGGGACCATTTCCAAAATTCCTTCCCAAAGGAAGAGTGCTGAATCAATGATTTGCAAGCTCGTTGACTTAAAACGCTCTTCATCATAGATTTACTTTCTCAAATTTATTGATTTTGACATCTTTAAAGCTGCTAAAATATCTGCTTTTTGAAACAAATTTTGGAGATGGCTTCAGGATGTAGTTAGACACTCATATACTGTGATAAGTCTGACATTTTAGAAAAACTCATATTTATTACTAACAAATAAAATTTGAGATTTGCTCAAATTTCAAAACATATGAAGAAAACATAAAATTATTTTACATAAATCATTGATATTAAATTATATTGTTCTGTATTTTACTCATTTGCTTATATTAACAATGCTTTTATATATAAACTATTTCAGAAAAATTGAATCTTAAAGTAGCACTCAGTTGTCGAAATAAGAGTAAACGACCACCGTGGAAGAGTGATTTTTAAGCATAGCTTCAGGCTATAAAGCGATTTTTTAGCATTGCTCATTGTAGCAGAGAGATTGTTTTGCGTAGATTCAGGCTTACAGCCTGACACAATCCTCAAAAATCCCTCCACCACAGTGATTATTTGCTCTTATTTCAAACACTGATCACCTAAAACTGCTCTATGGTGATTAATCGCTCTTATTTCCAGCATTGACACTATTACTGTAAAAACAAATATATCAGTCAAGAATGTGGTGTGAGTTCAAACCTCACTACGAACATTTTGGTTTCAGTTTTCTACATGGGAAAATAAACAGAATAAAACATCATTGACTGAATAAACATTATATAAAGATGTATACAGAATTTCTTAAGGGGTAAACCACACTCAGATCATTTCATATAAACAGACAACAACCAACAAAGGATTATACCATCAGTGCTTATAAAATAAGAAAAAATAAGCACTGTGGAGGAGTTATTTTTGAGCATAGCTTCAAGCTCTATAGCGTGAAGCTATGGTCAAAAATCGCTCCTACACAGTGCTTATTTCTTCTTATTTCAAGCACTATACCATTATGAATGTCCGTCATGTTTCTTCTTACATGTGTTATTACAGAACAATATTAATACATTGCAGAACAGATTATTGTGACTGTTAAAAAGGGGAATCATCTTAATTGATGTAGATGATTACTAATTACCTTGCTTTAATGTAACAATAAATTAATTTCAATTTCTATTGTTTAAGACAAGCTAATCTGTTCTAGGTAATCACGGAGGGTAAAAACTTGTTCAAAGTCAGTAGTAAAGACTAACAACACGGACTTTGAACAAGTTTTTACACACTGGGATGTTCACAATTCCAATCGTCAGACCACCTGCATTGGAGACATTTCCTGAGTTTCAATATATGCTTTGGAGTTAATATCAGTTAATATCCTGTATTAGCTGAAATAAGAGTACAGCTTCAGGTTAGTAAGTCTGAAGCTATACTCAAACCAATGTTTTTTTTTTGTATTATGTGGATAACGTTAATATATATTTTATACTTGAAGAAGGAAGCTTTCCAAATAAATATGGAAACTTCAATTCTTGAAATTTAAAAATTATTTTTATAAAAAATATCACTTGTGATCTCAAAAAATTGAGGAGGGAGCTTCCCCAAAATGGCTGCCATAAAAGATTCATGGTCAAAGTCACATAGAAAAGTTATTTTATGATGCATAGTCCAAATGTGATTCTGGTCAAATCCTTATAATCAATGAAAAAAGTTTCAAATGTCAAATCAAATGTCTCCACTTTTGAAAAAATACCTTTTTCGCCGATAGATACTCGGTCCCAAATTGACAAAATCAAAAAAAATTGGCCAGTGGTCTCGTAATAATGCCTAGAATGCCATAAACAAATTTCGGAACAGTACCACACCTTTTTGGTCCATTAAACCGAAAATGCAATTTTTTGTCCAAAATAATTTTGGCAAGAAAAACTATTAATGAAGAATATGAGCTCTCGAACAGTACTCAAAATAAAAAAAGAAATAATCACTGTAGAGGAGGAATTTTTTATCATAAAGCCTGAAGCATTGCTAAAAATTACTCCTCCACAGTTTTCTGCTATTTCGAGCATCGTCTCATGCTTTTTCACATATCGGTTCAGTCAGTATCAAGTTTTGTTTGGTGTGGTGTGTACAACATACATACAGCTGGTTTAATATAGGCATACACAATAACAAACAGAAATTAAAATATGAGCAAATACAGCTTAGTTGAGCAAAAAATGGTATTAAGAACATTCAATTCCTTTAGAAACAACATTGATGTTTTTAAAGTTTTCTTTTACAAAAAATAGATGTCATGAATGGTCTCTTCCTTTTATATATTTATCTCAACTATTTAAAAGACAAATAAAGAGGAAAATCAGAAACAGGAACAAAGGCAATCAAAATATAAATAAACTTAAATACTATTTACATAGGCAGCTTGAGTCAGACAAAAATACATCCAGGAGAGTACTGAGTTTGAATTAACGATCTTGCAATGGATTGCTAAGAAACCAATCCATTGTAAGCTCATTGATTCATTTTTGTTGAATTTTGTTTTAAAATAATCACTGTGGGATCCCTTTTTTAACATAGTCTGAAGCTACTGTATCAAGCCTCAAAATAACTGTCAGACAACACCTGTGAAGGAGTGTTTTTGTGTAGTTCTCAGTTCTCAATTGGTGACTGTTGTTTTATAACAAGTTGTGGTTTCTGTTCAGACAAGAGAATAATTGTTTAAAAGAAATTATTCATAAAGTCTGTGGTGAAATAGGCTAGTTAATACTATTCTATTTAATAAATCATAGATTAACCTGTGGTGAATCAGGCTAGTGAAACAGAAATGGCTTTTATAATTTGTAAATTGTACTTTTTGTTATATCCTTATTTGCTACTTTTTGATACATCTTATTTGCTAGTTGCGAAGGCTGGAAATAATAACAAATAACCTCTGTGGATGAGTTATTTTAGGTTACAAAGCCTGAAACTATGCTCGAAATATTTTTTCACATTGAATATTTATTTGTATTTCCATAAATGATAACATCCAGTGTTCGAAATAGGAATAAATAATCACTGTCGAGGAGGGATGAGCATTGCTTCAAGCTACAACACTAAAAAAATATTCATTCACAGTTATCACTTTGTAACACTGACAGTGGAAGTTCAGGAGGTTTCCCATTGTGCAAAAACTTGTTTAAAGTTCATAATAAAGATGCTAGAACATCATTGATCTCCACAGAAAAAAACTTGTTCAAAGTCTGCAGTACAGTTGAAGATGCTGTTCTAGTGTCTTTATTGCAGACTTTGAACAAGTCTATTTTTCCCATTGGGTAGTTTCAAGATTTTTATAACATGAAAATTGGCATGTAGAAATCTTTAAAAGATATTATGCAGAACATAAATCATGCCTAATAAATAGAAACAATTCAGATAAAAAAAATATGCATGGGTAACCAAGGGTACAAATAATTTAATTTAGGTCTAGTGGTGCAAATAAATCAATCTAAGTCTAGTGTGTATAAGGCTTCAAGTATAAGCCTTCTTCATGATTTTTGTTTGCTTACTTTATGTGGATGTTCACGCAGTGTTCGAAATAAGAGCAAATGGGCACTATGGAGGTGTCAGTTTTCAAGATTGCTTCAGGCTAGCAATGCTCAAAGATCCCTCCTCCACAGTGATTATTTGCTCTGGTTTAATTACTGTTATTACAATTATTGTCTGTCTACAAAATACTGTGATCAGTGTTCAAAATAAGAGCAAATAATCCCTCCTCAGCAGTGATTACTTTCCCTTTGGATATATCACTGGGTGATGTACAGTATTCGCGGTTGAATATATGAAACAGAGTAAAAGAGCAAATAATCACTGTGGAGTTATTCTTGATTATTGCTTCAAGCTAGAAATGATTATTTGCTCTTATTTCGAACACTGAGTGATGAGTGACAGTACTAGAAATAAAAACAAATAATCACAGTGGAGGAGTGCTTTAAGTATAATACTAAAAACGCTCATCTATATTTGATTTCCAACAATTATTATCAGACTTGAAGATTCATATTACACAGGAGTTAAAATAACTGCCGAGCATCACTGTCAGAGATTTTTTGGTCAAAAATATTTTCAAAAACTATCCTTCACAGTGATAACCAGCAGTTGTCTTACCCCTGTATTACATTCTTCAACCAAAAGAATTTTAATTAGGTTTAAAAAAACAAAAACACACACAAATTAATTTCTAGAATTAATTTATACAATTAGCATATCAACATTTATCAACACTATTAAAACAGCATGGTTTAATCGAAAAATTAATCTTAGAGTAATATGGTAACATGCGTGATGTCCGTCTTGTTTTCAAAAACAAGAAAAATCTCTTCAAAAGGTCACATATATGCAACAGTTAATTATTCAGTGTTATTCGCCCATATTTTAAAGAATAATCATCTATAGCATAAAGTAAAGTTCGAAATGATGTTACATTTTTTAATAGAATATTTGGACAATAAACTTAATTTTAAAGTCACATAATCACCTTTGGGAAATGGCTCCTAATGCTTCAAGCTTTCTAGCTCGTAGTTGTAATTTTTATTTTTGCTGTGGCCCTATAGAAAAAACGGATATTTGGTTGGGTAAAACTTATTCTTTTAAATAATAATATATTATGAGTGATAAATCGTCTGTAACATGTTTCAACCCATATTTTACCCCTCTGTAACATATTAGGACTTTCTGAGCGCCATTCCCAGGTAAAAAAGTATCAGTCTTGAAAACATAATCTTTAAAGAAAAATTATACGTTTTCCGAGAACTTTACATACATACATTCTATTCTTGAGATAACATTGGAAATTTATACTTTTACAAGCCTGGAAATTATCCCTTACAGGTTGGCCATAGACAAGACAAATATATTATCCAGCATTTTTTTCTTCAAGAGGTGCGCTTCTTCGGGGCATAGTCACATAAGATTGAGTAGATGTTTAAAAAATGCCAGAGGAATAGTTCAAACCTGAATATAAATGTTAGATATCATCCATGGAGGAGTGTTTTTGGTAGTTTTCAGCTTAAAAACAGTCCTTCACATGTGATATTCAGGCTTGTGGTTGCCAATGTTCATAGAGTACTCTCCATTCAGACTATGCACTCATTTGGGGCCATGAAGATGCAGATGCAAACTATTCCATTTTAAGAACAATTTTTTATCTCAAATTATTAATTTTTGCTAATCACTGATTCTGAGTGTCTAATAAAAAAGTAATAAGTCTCCTGTTACTGTAGAATAATTAATTAACGATATGGCCATATAGCAGGCAGGAATGATAACAATATTTTAATAAAATTCTTTATCTGTGTTTTTATTTTATAAATGATGCTTTGTTGACCAAATCTATCAACTTTTATTAATATCCTTAAATTTAAGCAATGATGTATATATTTTTCGAATACGATCAATTCTATATTATATGTTCCGCTGACAACAAATGTCTCGCCAGTTAAAATTGATAACAGTCCTGGTCAAGATAAGAGTAAATAACCAGATAACCACTAACCACAACCACATAGCTCAGACTGCAACTCCTTAAGCTACACTAAAAAATCCCTCCTCCACAGTGATACTTGCTCTTATTTCAAACACTGTATAATAAATTATCAGCATTGATATGGTCCAAATAAGAGCAAATAAATCACTATGGAGGAGAGATTATATGTATTATCACTATTATTATTTGCTCATGTTTCAACCACTAATAAATTACAGTTGTTTGGAAAGAAAAGGAAACCGATCCAGCCTGAAAATAACTGCTAGACAACACCTGTGGAGGAATTCTTTTGCATACAGTTTTTAGCTTCAATACTAAAACACTCCTCCAAAGGTGATATCCAACAGTTATATTCAGGTTTGATCTTCTAATCATAACAAAAATTCATCAATAAAGCATTTGAGGTTACTGTAGATTAAAGAATAAAAATAAATCTTTATTTTCTAATTCTAATTTGAAAGGTGTGTTTCTGAGACTATATACCAAATTCACAACACTGCCAGAATCGTTTTTGAGTACGGTTTTCAGCAAACATGATAACATCTATCAGTATTTAACAGAAGATATATAAGAGCAAATAATCACTACAAAGGAGTGATAATCTGAGCATAACTTCAGGCTACAAAGATCACTCCTCCACAGTGATTATTTACTCTTATTTTGACCAATTTATATATTGTATGTATATGATATATTAAAGCAGTTAGTGAAACAAGACACACATAAATATAATACTACATATGAACTAGACACACAAGGACCGAATAAAAACACATCGATTTATTTATTAGACGTGACAGTGTTTCACTAACAATTTCAGTATTTATTATGTATTTTTACATGCAACAAAAATAATTATTTCCACACAATCTTCATAATTATATATTTGATCGCAAAAATCCATGTTTGAAATAAGAGCAAATAATCACAATAGAGTAAAAAATTACTATAATTGTGCGGTGTCCCAAATAAGAGCAAATAACCACTGTGAAAGAGAGGAACATAGCTTCGGGATACAGTGATTATTTGCTCTTATTTCGAACACTGATTATGTGATTATTTGTGTGATTCGACTTCAACCGCTAAAGAATCGAAAAAGAACATCAGAAAATACCTTTTCCATTGAGACTACCCAGCAATCTTTCATCATCTATGCAAACATCTTTATTTACCATAAACTCATGTTGATGTGCAGGACCATTCGGAAATTTAAAGCAAGTACATTTTAAATGATTTTGTTTTTCCCGTAATTTTTTCTGTAATTTTTCTCTACGTTTATCTAAGCGTTCATCTCCAGTTTGTTGAGAATTAATAATATTATTTACAGGTGACCCATGTATAGGACATGATGGATTACATTGTTGTGTTGGTATGAATAAATTTTCATGCATATTATCATTTGGAATATGCAAAGGCATTCCATTTGTCGGATAGTGAGCATGGTAAGCCTGAGGTTGTTGTTGTATTTGTGGAATTGCATTTGGGTATGGATAGCCATGCTCGTGTGGAAATGGTACTCTGAAGAGAACACCCGGTTGTATTTCAATATGGGCTCCATGTTCAGCTATGAATGAAGAAAGTATCTGCCCAGTGGGAGGGTTCATTAAGTGTATAAAGTTAGTCTGACCATCTAGTTGCGGCTCAACGATAATATTTAAACTCTGTTCAACTGAGGTTCCTCTTGGACTATGTCGTTGTTCTGGTGATGGACTTGTACTTAATGGTGATTGAGTTGGTGATCGCTCCGGTGGCGTAACAACATGAAAATTTCCATAATCAGTTGATAAAACTTCCATGCTGGTTTCTTGCATAATAATTATGGTGTATTATACACACTTTATGCTTTATTCTATTGTATTCTAGAAATGAAAGATCATGGTCTTTACATTTAAAATTTTACGGAGCAAATACAGAGCCAGAAATACAAATATTTGAGTGCAACCCATCATGGCACTATAAACGATGGGTAAGGCAAGGTATACAACAAATACATGCAGTGTTGCGCGTCGTGCATACTCTTAAGAATTACATCTTCATGGATGAACTCTGCTGCAGCGCAAAAAAAGCGATCAAGATACAGCTATACATTTCCCAACAAACATTTAAATAAAAACTAATAGAAACTAAATAGCTATAAGCACAGTGAAAAAAATGGAAAAAATGAAAAGGCTAAATAAAAATAGAAATGCACAAAAATGAAAATTACAGACTGACGAGCGAAGAAGAGTAGCTACCTATACCATTTCCTCTCCCAGCGCAAAACTAAAAAAGACCATATTATGAAAGTTCTGGTTTTTGAATCATTTGAATGAATATAATCTTCCGGGGTTAAGTATCATTTGACACACACAGTGGGTAAAAAGTCAGCAGCCAGTATTAAACCAGTGAAACAGTCGAGAACAAAACAGTGTAAATTAGCGAGCATGGAGAGGTTTCATAACATAAACAACGTTGACAGTAACTTTTCAGAACAACAAATACATAACAATATATAATTAACCACATTCTTGAAATATCTTGCAGTTATTTTGCCATTAACTCGAACGGAATAGTATAAAATACATTCCAAAGTGCTCACATGATTCTCTCTGTTGTTGTTCACCTCATAAAAAAGTTTTTGGAGCGGAAATAAAAGTTTTTGTGCCCGCGACACCAATACGTTGGTCAGTCAGCGGATATGAAATAGAATATCGATTCTGTAAAATACACAACACAAGACATATAGTTCTGTTTACATTGTAAAGTTTTTGTGCGCCCGCCTCAAACTTTTTTAACATCGCAAAGGTTTATTCGTGCATGCAACAGTGCAGACCGTCTCTCGACCTTCAAGTTCTTAATGATAACAAAAGATTAAAAACACCGGGATTGAAATCTTTCCGGAGGTTTGTTCATTCCCAGATTAATTTTCATTATTATCACCATTATCATTACACAGTATCTTGAAGATCTCAAAATTTATGGTATGTTGCGCGCAACCGTGCGCGTTGTCATTGATGCTTTTTTCATTCAGAGGTGGGAAGCAAAAACTGTTTTGAACTTTCTGGTTTATACGGGGGGGAGGTGTCTGGCGAAAACACAATCAAGTAGGTCTCATGAACTTATTGTTTGGTCCGCCATTGGTTATTTAAAGAGTCGCCGCTATTCGTATTTCCAAAAAGACGAGAAGCCTGTGAATGAGGTTGGCGAGCACGCACAAAAACCATATCGAAAGGCTGTACTGAAAAGAGTCTTGGAACAGTACTATGAAGTTATATCGGTGCCGAAATTCGAGTCGACTATGCGGAAATATGCTGAGTATTTAGGTCGACTAGGCGAAAATCAAATCGACTAGGCGGAATTCAAGTCGACTAGTGGCAAATCAGGTCTACTAGTCGCAAATCAAGTCGACTAGGCGGAAATCAGGTCGACAAAGCGGAAATCAGATTGACTAGGCAGGAATCAGGTCGACTAGGCGGAAATCAGGTAACGGAAATCAGGTCGACTAGATGAAAATCAAGTGGACTAGGCGGAACTCAAGTCGACTAGGCAGAATTCAAGTCGACCAGGCGCGAAATCAGAAACAAAATAATTTGGTGCTTATAGTAAATGAAATCTTGATTTTGGAGATTGTTTACAAAGACATAAACTGGTTTTCTTGGACAACTCCGCATAATGAAGAAAGCAAGGAAGTAAAATTTATTGAAGCTATCCAAGATTGTTATCTTTATCAAAACGTGTCGGAGCCAACAAGTTGTCGAGGTACTGATGATCCATCATTAATTGATCTAGTGCTAACTGATGAATCCATGCAAGTGTCAGATCTAGAGTATTACCCTCCACTTAGTATTTTAACTGAGCTACCTTTATATTATGCTCGGGTACTAGGTCTGAAAGGCAGTATTATTTACATGATATTGGCTGATTTTGCCGCCAAACATAAAATACATTAATCAAATTAGGAAACACGTGGTAATTCTACTGATTTTTTTGATAACAGGTAGCTAGTAAAGTCAACCTATCATCTCTCTTATCTTATAGTAGGTATCATTATAAAAATGCCACACGATGCCTGCCTCTTCACACAAGAAGCGTGGATAAGTTCAGTGGAACGCTTACACCATGTACGATTATCACCATCAATGCTCCGTTTTCAAGCAAGAATATCGCCAAATAGCACAAATAGCCTCGTTTACTTTCCACCTAGTCGACCTGATTTCCGCCTAGTCGACTTGATTTCCGCCTATTCGACCTGATTTCCGCCTAGTCGACTTGATTTCCGCCTAGTCGGCTTGATTTACGACTAGTCCACTTGATAAGTCGAATTTTTGCGCCAATATAACTTCATAGAGTAAGAACATGTTATTTTAAAAGGGTGTTAAAGAAGATTGTTTTATTCCTATCTTTTTCAAAGATTTGTTGCAAAAGAAAACCAGATAAATTTGAGACACGTAAATCACCATGGAAAATCTAAACATCTTGTCATATCTTGAGGCAGTGGACTGGCTAAACCCGGCAACAAAACGAAGAAACACAAAATAAATGATCATTCGATTGTTTTAGAAATTGGAAGCAAACTCAACACAATCTCGTTTCAAGCAACACACTGGGCGCCTCTTGTCATTTGGTAAATGGAATCATGTATAGACGAGTTAGAGTTAGAAGGGAAAAAAGCACAAAAGCAGAGACCTAGTCTTGATGAGTATTCGGTAGTTTTAGGACTCAGGATAGAGTAATAAAATAAATGAAAATGGATAATGAGGAATTCAAGTATGGACGTTTACTTTCGTCTATAATCCTACGGTAGCTGTGAGCATAGCTTCAGCAAAGCTAGTCCGGCCATGCTATCAATCGGCGGATGATTTTTACGCTGTGTTGGTATAACAAGAAGGCAAAATCCAGGACCTTATGGCAAACAACGGCGGAAATGCGGTCACGAGGACCATGTTTTCTTCTGCTTTGCTTTTTAGCAAACGACTTATCTACAATCTCTCATATAAAAAATGGCATACCGGAAAAGTGGAACCCGGGACCCGGGACTCTAAATATTAGGTGGGACCCGGGACCCAAGACCCTTGAAGTAAGACCCGGGACCCGGGACCCAGGAACTTGTAAGTGGGACCCGGAACCCGGGACCCTTGGAGTGGGACCTGGGACCCTGTAGGTGGGACCCGGGACCTTCATTCGTCGATTCTATTTAAAACAATTCACAGACCCTGGACGCGTGATAATTAGTACAAATCGATAGCTGCATAGATCGGTTTAAGTTTTGTTTCCGAAAATTTTTATTGTCAGAAAATGTTAAATTTATTTTTGTACGCATGCGCAATAGGAAATATTAATATCTACGTAGCTGTAGTCGGAACTTTTAATCGGTTTTTAATACTTTTCAAAGGAAAGTTGGTATTTTGGGTCCGAAAATCTTAGATTTATTTTTTTATGCATGCGCAATAGGAAATATTAAAAAATATTCTACGTAGTCGGAACTTTGAATCGGTTTTAATACTTTTTAAAAGAAAGTTGGTATTTTGCTTCGGAAAATTTTGCATTGATATATTCTTTGCGCATGCGCTTATGACTAAAAGTCGTATCGGTAAATATTTAATTTTCAAAGTTGACTTTTTGTTTCCTCAAAAATAATACTATTTTTCTACGCATTCACGATAATGAAAGAGACGGATGAATTAAAGGGAGCTTTAATACTTTTTAAATAACCTTAACATTCTGTTCCCGAAAATTTCCAAATAATTTTTTACGCATGCGCAGATTAGATTAGTGCTGTTGATGTTCTAAATTGTAGCTACTCATTCCCCAAAAGAAACCAAGACAAAAAGGAACTACAATCTCTCACATAAATATTTGAGACAAGGTGAAACTTGTGCAAAAATTCCGAATTTCAAATTAGGCAAAAAGACTTAAATTTCGATTAGCAAGACGAATTGCAAGGAAATTCGCTTTTGAGAAAAGAGCCTGGGTACTAAGCTGCTAGAAGCAAGAAAAAATGGCGAGTTTCTAAAAAGTCCTAAGATCCTAAGCTCCTAAGTCTTAAGTCTACTTGGATAAACCCTTGAGATAAACC